>VZTJ01003254.1:1241231-1263007 GCA_013397795.1 Orthonyx spaldingii | reverse complement strand
GGTTTATCATGAAAGCTGAGCTGGACCTGGCAGCTTTTAAAACTTGCAGATTTGGGGGGGGCGGGGAGGGGGGAAGAAAACCAAAAAGTATTGAATATAGTCTATATTACTTTTGCATCAGAGATATGTTTCTTTTATTGTTTTTCCTTTGTAGGAATTTCCTTGGTATGAAGGATTTCCCTGTGGGTGCAGAATGGGCACAAAGGGTTCTCTGGAGGTAATTTGGTCCAACCTCCATTCCAAGTGAGGCCATGTAGATGAAGCTGCTCTCAGATCATCCTTCCCTGAGAGATGGCCCATGGTGAAAGTAAAACCTTCAAGTTTAGATTAGGAAAGCATTTCTTGTGAGAACAGATTGACCTCTCCTGAATCATTTGTCTTCCCAAGATTTTTCTGAGTGCAGCAGTTCTGCCCAGACTAGAGAACACCTAACTTCTGCTAATAGCAACAGCTCAAATTCCTCCAAGGTGAGGGAGTGAGAATTGATCAGAATTTAATTGTTTGATGTGTGAAGATCCATTTCTCTGCCCCGGAAGAACAGCACTGCAGTGAGCAGCTACATGAGCTTGTACTTGCAGCCAGTTCTTCATGCCCATATCCTGCAGGAAATGAGCAGTATCTAGTAAGCAGATCAATTACTGTTCTGTATCTTGTGTTCTACTATATATCTCTTTTTCTTTCTCAAATTTGCCTAACTTTATAGTTCATGCTTCTTAGTTAAGAAGGAAAATATTTTTTCCTCTCTTACATGTTTTAGACTCCTGGTGATTCTATTTGAATCCTTTTCATTGGAAAGGATGCCCTGAACTGTCTTTGGCGTAGCACTGGATAAATATAAGAGAGAACTGCTGGTTAACAAGCAGATTGAACATAGGCATTACAAAATTAAGTTTTCTGCTGCTTTTGCTTTGTAACTTGCCTCCTGGTTGATGTGGCAGCATTACCTCTAGCAGTACTTGTTCTCTCTTTAGCCTCTGTATTGATATTTCTCCCAATAAGTGAGGAATCTATTTTTGTGAGCATCTTGTGACAACGGGCTCAAGTGACATAAGCCACTGAACAGCTATTGAACAAATCCAGGCTAGATTCAGAATAGGAAATTAGAGGGCGAAGTCTCCACATTCAAATAGCAACAACAGATTCATCTGGACCAAAGTTTTGTCCTTCAGCTTCTGCTTGGTGTGACAACTGCCCACTTAAAATAGCGTCGAAATGAAAAGGAAAGGAAGCTGTGTCAGTACTTTCAGTCCTGCTGCGGAAGGTGTTGGTTCACCCCTAATGCATAATGCACAGCCTCTCCAAAATACACATCCCATCAGTTCCCAGGATCTGCAATGTTATAAAGCAGCTTGGAAAAGAAAAGGAAGAATAACTTCTCCAAAGGCAGCTAGAGAGGGAAGTCTGAGAGAGCCCTGGATGTAATTACCTGAGCTGGAGTCCAGCCAGGAGAATGCTGAGCTAAGGAACAGTAAAGTCCTGACTCTGCACAAGGGATCCAGACAAATTTAAAAGAAACTGCAATAACAAAAGTGGGATTTAAGCATCTGGGAAGACGTTTGAGAAAGTGAATGAATACAAACTAAGGCCTCTAGGGAGTCTGATAGGAAACAAAAGGAGCAAAATGAAGAACAGCATGTAATGGTAATATATGTGGCACTGACTGTCTTATAATCATGGCTACCTGGTAAAACTGTTTCTTCTGCATGATCTAAGAGATCTAACTTCTCTGAGTTCATTTACCTCTCTACACAAGCCAGACTACATGAACATGTATGGAAATGAGACACTGTTGTGTTCTTAAATAGTGATGAATAAGAACTGAGTCAGACCTGACAAATATGTTAAATTTTTAACCAAGCACCAGGTTAATTAGCCACCATTAATGCGAAGTTTGTGCAGGAGAAAGGATTTCTCTCCTTTGGGCTGCTCCCCAGCTAAGAAGACGGAGTCTCAGCCCAGAAGTATTTTACCTTTAATCCCCAATTTCTTAAAGCGTAGTTATTCTAATACTTGGCCACTGTTTCTTGACAGGACTGGTATCATAGAAACATTTCAATTTTCCTTCACTTTTTCTTCTTCTACAAATTTTTCCTTTCTACAAAGTCTTCACAGCTCCAGAATCAGCAAAACAATATACCTGACAGAAGGATGATAAGGGTCTACTATTAACTACATTTCATTTTAGGATCCTATCCTTGAGGTGACTTTTTTTGTATTTGTTAGGAGCATACCCAGGCAGCTACCATTGCTCAGACCATGCCCTAAGCTTTTTCACCCTTCCAAACTGTTCTCATACAAGCATTCTAAATGGTTTATGAGGTTTGTTAAAGAGACACAGTTTGAAAAGGAATGCAAATGCAAAACTGGAGCGCTGATGGAAGCGAGCTGGGAAGGTGGTCCAGAAGGCAATGGTAAAAAAAGGAAAAAGAATAAAAATAAAAAAGAAAGGGCTGGAGGGAAGCTGGAACATGAAGAAATCCAAGTGGGGTAGTGTCTGGAATCTGAAACAGTGCATTCTTCCCACTGGCAGTTTTTTTCTTACTTTACCTAAGCTGTTCCTTTTTTCACATTTCTTTTTCCCCCCGGCTCATTTGTTTTATGCCAAGAGGCTTATTTGTCTTTCCTGGCTTATTTGTAGTGCATCTGGATTTAGGCACCCTGATAAATCTGTTCCTCTGAAGACTGTGATCTAAAAATGAATGTTGAGTTGGATTTTGAGCTAATTTAAACTGATACACATCTGATGAAGTGAAGTTCAGCCATGTAAAATTCCACTGCTTGAGCAAATGCATAAACAATGAACATTATTCCCCTTCAGTGTGTAAGAAAAAGATACTGTCTGCTCCGTCCAAAAAGATTATTTTAAATTTGAGACACGTACCTATAAGTGTCTGTATTTTGCTGTTTTGAAAATCTAAGCATGGAAATGTATTATGTTAAGACATACCACACGTGTCAAGAGATTGTCTTCTACTGAGCACATTATTTTTGAGAAGAGCTAAACCTTTCATTAGTTTTATCTGCCTGAATGTATTGGCTGAATTGTGTGTTTTATTTGCTCTATAATATTATGTGTGCTTACTGTGCTTTTGCAGACAAACATAAGCTGGGGTCAGAGTGCAAGCTCAGACAACAGTCTGCAATTTTCAACACCCTGCAGGATTTGGGATTTCATTAGTAATTTTTGGTTTTTATTTTTAAACACAGAATGAGAGCACCATGGAACTGCTTCATCTTAGTCATTGGACTTATATGACTGGCTTGGAATTGAAAAAATATATTTTGGTGACAGCTTTGCTTCTGATCTTAGGGAAAGCACTGATGGGAATTAGTTAGCTGCTGTGACTTAAAAAAAAAGGCAGATAATTAGAATTCAAATTTTAATCTTGCTGCCTTTGAAAGCTAAACAAAATTGGTAGCAATCTCAAATCATGTCCCTTGCTACTTTTCGCTTTAGTTAGAAGAAGCCTGATTCCAACTAATGCCAAGAACATTATTCCATGTTGAGAGATGAGCTCTGGTGAATTTTGCTGCAGCAGCTACAGAAGTGGCTACCTTGGCTTCCCACCTGCTGCTTTGCTGGAGGTTATTTCCACCCAGGCAACCTTGGGTGTCAAGAGTGTGTCATACCTCAGTTTCCTCATGGAAAGCCTGCTTGTCTACTTACATTCACCTCAGCTGGATTTTTGATTGGGTTTGCACTGATCTCCCTGCAGGGATGGAAGCGAAGACTTCCTGCTACATCAGGTGGAAACCACCTCCAGAGGGACAGGCAAGCTGAGGGTGGCAGCTCTTCATTCTACCACAGCAATGCTCATCTGGCAGAGTCAGCTCATGGTGTATGACAACTGTATGTCAACAGAAATTAGACAAAAAAAAAAAAAGAAGAGGGACTTCAATGGCAAAATAAACAAAAATACACATGTATGGAAATAAGAGAAGGGCAAAATGCTTTAAGGTCTAAACAAGAATTCACATGGTGAGTAAAAAGACATCTTCCTTGTCTAGCAGATATTTTTGTTGTCATATGCACAAGGGCCAAGTGCCACCACACCAGTGGTCCTTAGGCTTTTCATTATCTCTGAAGATATGAAAATTACACTTGGAATAAAAGTGCAAGAACACTATGGCCTCCACTGGATCTGCCACTTGCCATTAGAGAAAAGAGCTACCATCCACTTTAAACATTTGGAGTGGCATACAGGCATGCCAGCCCTAACTAACTGTTCTTGTTCTGTAGACCAACTGGAGACATGTTTGGACATCTAATTTCTTAATTAATTGTTCACCTAAGTCCTGACTAGAAGCAAAACACATTTGTCCAGCAAACTGTGCAATCCCTCCAGGAACTGCTGAGCTCCTGCCTTTTTGGTGTGCTGTTGAAAATCAAATTATATAGCTTTAGCAACAGAACTGTAATTAGGGTCAGTGGAAAACTGTGGGTAGGACAATATTGTGCATTCTGCAATTTTTTGGCATTTTGCTCCATAATATGCCAGCAACCAGTAGTTTTATTGCTCCACAGTGCATTAACACTGTCAGTGAAACATCCCCTGCTTCCTGATGTGGAACTGGCCCTTCTGTGAGCCTGTTGCCAAGGCTGGCCTCAATTTACAATAATTCACAACTGTGCTCCTCCTGGAGTTGATGGTAAAGCTCCTGTTAACTCCTGTAGGAGCTGCACAGGTCTAGGCAGGGAAAATAGGGATGGATAAGGAAGATGATAGAGCAGAGCTGAGGAGAAAAGAAAGCAGACTGTGGTGTTTCATTATACTCTCCTCAGTTATCACTGGCTCTCGTACTGATACCACCAGGAGGCTTTTTCATAGATTAAAATTACGTTATAACTAAAAGTTAATCAGTTCTTGTTTTCCTGTTCTCCATCACACTAAGAAAATCTCTGCTCTAGGCTACTGCTCCTTCTGCCTCTGGGCTCTCAAGCTCCTCCTTTTTCTTCTTGGATTTTCTTTTCCTAACCCCTCATCCTTCCTGCACGTCTTTATTCCAGCTGTTTGCAGATCTTGCCTCTTGGGGGGCTCCTTTCTCTCCACTTGCACCATTCCAACCCCCGAAATAATCAGCCATGGGCAGGCTAACAACTCACTGTCATGTGTCGTTGCTGACCCTCTCAGCCAGGAGAATGCACCTCTTGAGATCATTCTTTCAGGATGTCAGCAAATTCAGGCAAACATTACTAGACTGATATCATAATTGGAAAGCTGCCTAGGATCAGTTTTTATAGAAAAAAAAATTAAAAAGAAAAAAAGATGTTTTAACTCTTGTGACTATAGTGGTGGTCTGAAGACGTTAATAGAGGTTCAAATAATTATTAAGATAATGCAAGATCCAGGCTCAAGCTTCTTTCCTTGTGTCAGGAGAGGGAAATAAAAATGAAGATGGAAAAAAGAAAGAGCTAATTGTGGAAAAGAAGCACAGAAACAGAAGAGGTGGAAAGGAAAAGAACGATGAAGAAATATAGAATGCTTTCATTTTTTGTTGAAAAAGTGTGAGAAAAAAAAAAAAAAGAAATAAAAGCCCAAGAAGCAAAGAAAAAAATAAAAGGAGGAAGAGTAGGAAGAGCAGCGAGATAAGCTGGGGGTTGGTTGAATTCTATTTGAGCACTGCAGTGAAAAGTTCCAGCTATGGAATTACAGTCCAGATTCTTTAGATTGTGAAGGTGTCCGTGAAGAGACTGGCTCTCCGACTTAGGGACTACCACTACCCAAACACTTCCTAAGAATAAAAGGCTGAAGTAACCATGGCACACCAGATGACTTGGAGGAACCTCTGCACGAGGTGTAAGAAATAGACTGGATAAAAATGGAAGTGCTCAGAGCAGATGAGCAATGGTTGAGCTCCAATTGTTGTATTCTTGTACTTCCTGCTTTCTGAATGCAGTGACATTACAAGTTGCCTTCAAACTAGTTTATGTGTGTATATATATATATACACACATGCACATCAAAGAATTTCTTAGCTTTTTAAGGAAGGAAAGTTGATATCCTTTCACATGTTACTACATTTTGTTCCCTTTGTTTCATTGGAAGGAATTCCAGATCTACAGATTGAAGCAGAGGTTCACAGACAACTCTTACTGTGCAGAAGTGTATCATCCCTGTGCAGGCTGCAAGGAGAAAAGGTGTCCATTTTTTTAGTAGATCTCAGTAGGAAAAATAGAAAAATACTGCAAGTTAGAAATTTTGGGTTCTATTCCAGATTCTGGGAGGAACCCACCTAGGCACAGAGTCTGCTCTTAACACAACTCTGAAGTGTTCAGCTCCTAGTTACTCTAGCTTTTCCTTCTTACACTCCCAATTTCTCCGCCTTTTAGCCTTACATCTCCTTGTCTCCATCCCTGTTTCTCAGTCTCCTTTCAGCTTCAGGTTTTAGTCTCCACCATTGCCACATTCCAGCTGGCAGGAGCTCCTTCTTCTAGTCCTCATTTGAGGCTTCATGGTACTCCACATACCCCCCAATATCCTGCCACAGGGCCGCTCCCCCTGCTTTCCCACCCTGCTCTCTGTCATAGCACACAAATTTAATCCAAGCCTGCATATTCTTTACTGAATGTCTGAAAAGCAATTGTCAGAGGTTTGCCAAACTGAGAGGCTTGTGGAAGGAACAGCAGAAGGTGCCTCATTGATATCAGCATTTGTGATCCCTCCCTCCTTCAGAATAAGAATGGGCTAGGATTACTATAGAAAAGGATGTGAATGTTTTTAAGGCAAAAGAGTATCCTTCTTTTTTGCTTGGGTTACTTGGGCTAGAATTATCCCAAAGTATTGAGATGAGGTGGATACCCAGCAGTGTAACTTTCAGCTGTCATTGTTAGTACCTGCTAATGTTGGAATACTGTAATTCAGCAAGAAAACAGTGAATTAAATGGAGAGTGTAAAAACCTCAGCTACAGGAAGCCTTATCTTTATTATCCATAATGTCACAACCTCCTTTACAAGATAGCTACGTCTGCTTTGAAAATTGCAACTGAAGACCTCAGTTCACATTAAACAAATTTACAGGCTCTCAGCCTTCCTAGGATGGGGAAATTATCACCATGAAGGCAGAAATGGAGACACAGAGCCATCAGAGGGTGGTTTCAGAGTGCCACAGGGGACAGGAGGGAGAAACAGATCTCATATGCACTTCAATTCCTGTTGTATTCTAAATATCATAGCTCTCTCCCTGCGGTGTCAATGGATTCAAGGAATTCACAGTGACTGAGGCATAATGAGTGCACTAGAGGTGTGCCACGGAAGGCAGCCATCAGCAAGGTGGTCTTGTGCTGTACGCCAGAGAGACACAAGCAGTTCTTTTTCCAAAGAAGTTCATTGTCTAGGAAACTGTTTCCTGTTGTATCAGTTATGCCAACAGTTAATTCATGGCAGGGCCCAACCTACTCAAAAATCCTTATGACTTGCAGGATCATGGCTTGAGAAATGATGTTAAAAATTAAAGCATGAAAGTTTTTTGCTGGCTCCACCTCGCCAGCTTATTTATCATTTAGCACATGACCACGGCTGTCACTGATTTACATATGAAACATGAGAGGTTTTTTCCCTCAGATCCTGATGTCCCAAGGCTATGCATGTATGCATAAACCATATGTAAAGGAGAGGAGCTCTGTTTTCCAAGTGTGAAAAGGAAATTGTTCTACTGTGAGACCTAGTCATCGGCATCCCTTTCCCTTTGTTCCCAAACATGGTAAAGAGCAATAAAGCTGTTTGTGGACGATAATGTGACGTCAGGTAAGAATGCACAGTTCCCATTTTTTTGTATATATGTATATAACAATGTCAGTGTGGGCATCCAAAGAATGAATGGTTATGAAATAGTGAACAGCACAGCAATGTATAAAAGGTAAATGACACACAGCAAAGGAATCTCCCTTCAAATCACATAGCACATGAAACCATTTTGGTCTGTGACAACTACACCACTAGATTTTTTCCATGTTTATCCAAAGTAGCTTAGTAAGCATAACATGCATGCCATTCACTAAGTCTGTACACCAAAATACAGAGCATGATGACCCTGAGCAATGTCTCCAGTGCTCCTAAGCTTGTCAGAAAGGGGGACTGTCTGCTGCTACTTCTGTAAAGTATCTATTTCAATTAATTTTTTTGAGAGAAGTGACAAAAATAGCTCTCATTCTACTACAGCTATTTCAGCTGTTATTTCGGTGGAATTACACCTGTGTAAATTTCTTAGAGGTAGGAGCTGTGCACATGTTCTGTGAGCTAATGAGGCTTCAGAAAAGGTTGTCAAGAATGGCACAAGAAATATCTATTATTTTTGATTCAGAACGAACCCATTTATCTTTTCTCTTTGCTAAAAAGGGCAATTTCGGGGTTTTTCTGGTGACTGAAAGAAAAAATAATGCTAGATGCAGGCTTCCTTCTGTCCCATATGTCTTAAGTGTATAAAGCTTTTTTTAGAGAATAGCTTTCTTTCAGGGCAAACCAGTTCTTACTAAAAATAATTCTTATGAGATCAGATAAAATGAGAGGAATGTTGTTGGCAGATCCTGATGCCTTATTTACAAAAAAAAAAAAAAGAAAGAAAAAGGGCTAAATCAGCCTAATCCAGGCCTGTAATACAAGCAGAGAGCTGAAGAACCTTCCCTGCTCCCCAGGGCTGTGGTTGACAGCTCAAGAGCTATTTTGGTAGCTGTGGTCAGGGGATGCAAAGTGCCTGGACAGTCGCCTCCACCAGTCTGCCTTAACTCCTGGGAATGCCCCATGGAGCCATGCATGGCCCCATGCTGGGGCTTTTGGAAAGGCACAAGGACAAGCTCCATGCCCAGCTGGGGGCCTGCAAACACAAAGCAAAACAGCATCTCTTAGACTGGTCACACCTTCCTAGATAGGCATCTGTTTAATGATAAACATTCAGGTCTAGCTGTGACAGAGCTCGAAATACAGCAAGGACTGGCTACCTGGTGATTCTCCCTCCAGCAGGTCTTGAGATCACACCCAGTATGAAAGTAAAACTTAGACGGCTTTTTAGTGTTAATGTGCTCTTGGCTTTGAACTTCACAATTCTGTCTCCTCTTCCTTCATACCAGTGACTTCTCTCAAGCCTTTAGTACTGAGCAGTGCCAGGTCCCTGCTAATTTCTGGTGTTGTGTATAATTTTCCATCTTTTTAGCCCATTTTTGAGGTAGACAGCAAGCCCCTGAGGCAGGGACTTGCGTCATCTATTAAAAAAAAAAAAAAAGCTCAGTAATTATTTATGATTCGTTTGTTGCAGCATTTGTGTACATTATTTAATAACAGATATGGACCACAAGTGTTGAGCAGACAAAAAGCTCCATGTTGTCAGGCAGATTGAAAGTGATTTTGGAGACTTCACGTGTTGTCAAATACCTACATCAGTAGACAAATTTACTGAACATCTGAATTCAAATCAAGCCAAAGCAAACCAGTTCCCTTTTTGTTGCGTAAATATTTGTTCACACAAAGCATTGTGAATTGGTTATCCACAGTTACTTGAACTGCGTCAAACAAGCTGACATGGAATTGTTTGGCCTGCTTTTACGTCTAACTATCTTTACTCTTTGTTTGAGAGCAAAACTGGAAGGTCTGAGATGGGTTGGCTTCTTTCTTCTTCGAATAAAGCATTTCCTTATAAAGAATTAATTGACTTAATGTGTTTAAAAAGTATCCCTCAAACAGGTTAATTTTATTTTTCAACTAAACAAAGAATGCCAGGATCCAGTTGTTCATTTATAATTCAGCACTAAGCTAAAGAAAAAAGGGCAGAAAATGCATAGTTGTAAATCATGCTTGCAGATGCAGAACAATATAATGCCGAGCAGCCATTTTAGGTTTTTGGTTGCTTTATACCCTTTCCACATAATGAAGCCTGTTAAATGAATCCTTATGGGAATTGTTCCTGAGGTTTGCGTTTTGTACATGAAATTCCAAGTCCAAAAGTTTAATTTTGTAACGTAAATGGTCTGTATTCTGTTGAAATTAGTTCAAGGTACTTTTTGTTTTGAAAAGGCTTCTGGCTTTCTAGGTATAACAACAGTTTTATCCTTTTAATAAAATCTAAACCCAATGTGTCTGGAAAAAAAACCATTTCAGTGGAATTATTTTTGTCAGAGGGAATAAAGGTGGCAGCTGCAAATCCTGGTGTATTTTACTCATAAGAATTCCTAGATAGTCTATAGCTAAATACATGGACCAGATCCTCCCTTCTCCTCTATTATGGAAATCTCAGAAAGAAAAAAACTGTTGCTGTTTCACCTCAGTCTTTAAAGTGACGCCCTAACAGTGGATGGAGTAGAGGCTCTACTCAGTAAATGTGTGTAATTCTAGACCACTTTTTTCCCTAATGCTTTTTTGATGAAATTACCACACTCTCTCTTCCCAAAATTTGCTTGTGGATAGATGTATTATTTTTCTCAATGAGAAATAATCCAGGTGTCCAATCAACCCAAAGGTTGTACATTCATTATTTCTATTTAAGTCAATTAGAACAGTGCAGATGTCTCTTCTATTTGATGATTTGCTTCCAGAGAAAGACTAGAGAATTAATTAAAATACACAATCTAATTGAACAGAAAATCATAAGATTCTGTTTCTAGGAAACAACTTGTGAGTACAGGGGATCTAAAGTTGTGCATTTATATCTAAGTAGAGAATATATCATCTCAAGCCACTCCACCAAAGTTTGAGTCTGAGGTCAGTTTTCAGACTGTGAGTCTAATTTAGTTTCAGAATGGAGTTTAAGGTTCCCAACATCCAGAGACCTGGGTGGGGGTGTAGGGGGGAAACATGTGATTTTGGTTTCAGTTAATTTTAGATTTATTTCTGTTTATGAGATCAGTTGTCTCTTTCTAAAAGTGTTTTCATTTTGGCAGACTCCTCAAATGAAAGGCTTATTTTGAGACGTTTCCTGTTGAGTAACTGATGCTGCTGCTGCTGCTGAGAGGTAAAGGGAGACATACACAATGCTAAAGGGAACGTATGGTAGTGTCACGGCAATGACAGACATGAAGCCAAAGACTGCCATTATCTTTCCTTCCATCCCAGAGGAGCTTAACAGGCAGTGCAGAGGGAGAACACAGTATATGGCATTAGCAGATCTATCCCTTCAGCCTTTTGGGTGTTGCTAGCCAGGTATTCTCAACATGGAGTATGATTTGTGTTTCACGTGGTCATAGCTTCTAACCCTTCCCTTTCCTTGCACAAAGATTCCCAGTAAGCTTTGCAAATGGTCTGTTTTTGAGGAGCACGGAGATTCTTCATCATTTACTTCCACTGTGCTAAAGACACCAGAAACCAGCAAAACACAGTTCTGCATGATACTCCCATTTGGACAAAGCCATTGTAAGGTGAAATAGCAGCAAAGAATCTGTATTTTGAGGTGAATATTCAGCAATCTTGGCATTTTGATGAATTATGGAAGATCACTGTTCCCAACTGTTTCTGTCTTTCCCTACTAATGACCACTCCTGTGCAATTATTCCATAGTTTCTATACCCATTTAAAACTCTTATCCAGTTTCACAGCCATAATAATAAATTTAACATTAAACAAAAATTTTGTTTACATAATAACAGGAGAAGAGACAATCAGGATAAAATCCTGGACACTTAAGATGAGTTTTTTAAATTGCCTTGTGGATTAACAGGATTAATCTGCTGTCACATTTAAGTCCCCTGAATACAGTTGGACAAGCCTTTCCCTGGTTCTTACAGCCAGCCAGAACTCCTTTGTACTGTTGCTGTAAGAATGCAGTGGCTGGAGAGAAATCATTAGACAAGTGAGGTCAGCATCTCAGGAGAGTCTCTCTGCAGAACTTGGTAGGTAAAACCTCAGCTACAGAAAATTCTCAGCTTTTAAGGAAAACCTGTTGTGAAGGATTTAGCAAAGGTACACGCAGTGGGACATAGGACGAGAAATACATTTATGGCTGTTTGAGAGCCCTCACAGAAACCAGTAAGGTGTCCAAAAGGCCTAAGAATTTGAGGGAGAAATTCTTGTGAAGCGGAGCAATTTTGTGAATTGCAGTTGGATTCACAGAATTCTTAGATGAGGAACAAAAAAATGCAAGGCAGTCTCTTGCGTGCTTATTTAATGTAATTAATTAATGCAGTTTGAACCACTTTTTTTTTGGTGCAAAGGGATCTTAATTATAGCATAAAATTCAAATGTAATCGATGTAAAAGATCTTCATGTAAATGAAAAGATGAGCTGCTATGTTTGAAACGGAAGAAGAAACGCCCTGTTGTAAGGTGACAGTTTATGTGGGTCAAAGTCTCAGCTGATTTGTGTTAAAGGTTAACTCACACAGACAGAACATGCTCAGGTACTTGTGTAGCGCATGAACCAGCATTACGGTCGTGGGTGAGGCTGTAATGCAGTGATAATGAGGATAAATTGCTTGTCTCTATGAGTAAAAAGATCCATTCCAAAAATTGCCTGAAAATGCTACAAATGAAGAGCTTTGTAGAGAAAGCTCATGGATTTAGCTGTGCTCAAGCAGAACTCCTGTGTCCAAGACCTTCCTTCAGCCTATAGCAGCCTGATCTTCCTGAAAAAATCAACAGCTTTGGGCTTTCCTCAGTGATACAAATGTAAGTGGAGGCAAGAACACTTCTTTCTTAGTTAACGTATTAATGCAATCAGATTTTATCTACTAGGGTGAAATTTCCTGTGCCTCTGTACAAATCACAGACCAGGATTCCAAAGCAATGCTTTTAGTCCAATTTCGTTCAGGTTCAAAGGCATCACTTCTTGTGATGTGCTTTGACCTAACACGATCTCATTCATGCATGAAATCCCCCTGGGATTCCCTGGGCTAGTTCATCTTCTGAGCTTTACCTAACTCCTCTGCCTTCCCAAGCACAGCCTGCAGCAGCTTCCAGCTTGCTCTGAGTTACCATGGTCAACTTGGAAGGACCATTATATAGCAGGAATCCCTGTGCTTTGGTGGGATAGGAGGCACATATCTGCTTTCATCCATCCTCTGAACCCTCCATCTATTCCAGATTATGCAGAAGAACATGAAGTGAATGATGACTTTTGTCAAATGAATCTTGTAATGTGTCTGTTTTAAAACTCCTTTTGAGTTTTTGTGATGAAATTAAGAGATGGAAGGGCAATGCACAGCAGCTTTATCAGAATAAGTAACTGGCCTTTTTTGGTTTTAAAGCCAAAATTAAACTGATAAATGCAAAGCCCTCTCTACAATGGCAGACTGACTTCGGTATTATATTTTCTCTGGACTTGGTTTAGAATAATGGTCTATGAAACATGATTATATGGTAATTCCTTTTAAAAAAATACATTCCCTGCCTTTGTAGATCAATGACTTACTCTTTCCTCAGGAAAAATGCTGATGAATTCATACAGGGTTTTATAAATTTTTTAGCATTATAACCTCATCACCTTCTTGCTAAAACCCCATTTCTTTTCCTGCTCTTGTTCTCAGCCATTGCTCCAAAGGAGCACATAGGGATTGCCCTTGCTGCTGGGTTGTAGGAACAGGCTTGCAAACTTGCATAGATTCTCATTCAGTTGTGCATTTTCCACCTTATCAGTCATCTCTTGTGGAAAGAGATGGGCTTCTCATCTTTCTAACATTTTTTGTCTTGGCATGTTTTCTTACCAACACATTGGCTTGTACTCATAGAATCACAGAATCCTAGGATGGTTTGGGTTGGAAGGGACCTTAAAGACCATCTAGTTCCAATCCCCTGCCTTAAGCAGGGACACCTTCCACTAAACCACGTTGCTCAAAGGCCCACCTAAACTGGCCTTGAACACTTCCAGGGATGGATGCCATGATCCAGGTGCAGGACCCTACACTTGGCCTTGTTGAACTTCATAAGGTTCACATGGGCCCAAGCCTGTCAAGGTCCCTGTGGCGTCCCTTCTCTCCAGCATGTTGACAACACCACTCAGCTTGTGTCACCAGCAAACCTGCTGAGGGTGCACTCCAACCACAGTCCCTGCCACCAACGGAGGTGTTAGACAACATCAGTCCCAATGCTGGCCCCTGAGGAGCACCACTCATCACTGGTTTCCACTTGGACACTGAGCTGCTAACCACAACTCTTGGAGAGTGACCATCCAGCCAATTCCTTATCCACCAGTTGCAAACTTCACCAGACTGCCACGACTTCTCAAATATGTTGGATAGTGGCTCAGACACTTCATCCACTGGTGCCCTCAGAAGCCACAGATGCATCTCATCAGGTTCCACGGGCTTGTACACCTTCACGTTCCTTAGATGCTCTTGTACCTGTTCTTCCCTTACAGTGTGTGCTTCTTCATTCCCCCAGTCCCCACCTTTGCCTTCTGTGACTTGGTTGGTGTGGCTGGAGCTCCTGCTGGTGAAGATGGAGGCAAAAAAATTGTTGAGACCTCACCCTTCTCCATGTCCCAGGTAACCAGGTCTCCCATTTCCTTCTGGAGATGGCCCACATTGTCCTTAGTTTTTCTTTTGTCATCAGTGTACCTATGGAAGCTTTTTTTGTTGTCCTAGATGTCCCTGGCCAGGTTTAATTCTATCATGGCTTTGGCTTTCATAATCTGATCGCTGGCTACAGTTTTCTCTATATTCTTCCCAGATGACGTGTCACTGCTTCCACCCTCTGTAGGCTTGCTTTTTCTGTTTGAGTTTGTCCAGGAGCTCCTGGAGGATTTTACTGATGATTTTATGAATAGACCAATCCTATCAGGTGCTAATGGTTATGGCTGCTACCAGTTTAGAATGATTCTAAACCATGAACAGGTAAGCAATGGAAAGGTTTTATTTCCTTGCACATATGCCAATACCCTAGTACAGTTGTTTTAATAATAATAATAATAATAGTTTAAAACATTACAAAGCTGGAATTTCCCCTTCATCCACTGTTGTAGTCACAGCAGAATGAATGGATCATTGTTAGAAGAGTCATTTCACTGCACAAAGCAACCTCTATTCACAACTGGAAGGTTAGAAATGTTCAACCAGTCATGACAATTGAAGAAAATGATTGTCTGAGGATCCCTTAGTGTTGCAAATCATTGTCTCCACACGGTTGGTGCTACCTGTCTTTTATTATAAATCCACAGAATCTTTTAGAGTGACAACAATTCTAGTGGAAACAGTCTTGTGAAATATGATTTCTGTTTGCATATTCAGGAGCAAAGAGCAGTTGCTTGTGCCTTGAATAAAGACATTAGTTTTGTGGTCAGGACTAGAGACATGGGAGGGAGCTTAGAACAAAGCAAGAAAAGGTTAGTGGAAGCTTTTGAGAAACTGAGCAATGGGAACAATGAAAAATTTTGTTTAGTGACAGAGAGCAGTTGATATTTTAGGGATAATTTATGTTTGAAGAAGCCTGTGACAAAATTTACAGCTATTTAGTAGAGAAAAAAACCAGGGAAGATGGAATTTATCTAGGCACAGTAAGGCTAAGAGAAGCAAGGGAAGTTTTACAAAGAACTTCCTGACAGTGAAATGTATTCTAGATAGTAGAAGGTGGTTTTTTGAAAACTCTGGGAAAAGCCTGGTGGAAAATTTTTATTGGTCTTTTCCTACTTCTATTTATTTACACTCTCCAGAAGATGAATCCTTTCTTATTAAGCAGTGAGAAAGCCCAGCATTTAGCAAGGATTTGAATGTAGAGTCTCCAGCAGCATTTTTTAATGAGTGGTATTCTTGGAAAGCAGTCAGTTGACCGTAGTAGCTGAATTCCTGACTGCAGCATGCCAGTCAGTGTCAAACACTCAGGATGAGTTGTTTAGAAATAAACCTGTGACACAGGAAATAGGGTACGAGGTGGTTCTGTTCTGTCTGAGGGTGGAAGGAGCTGGAGAAAATCCATCACTGTTTATGTGGTTGTGTTTGTGATACATGGGAGCTGAACTAACAGAGGAAGTGGAGAATAAATAAATACTGAGCAGAGAGAGTGATTATGGTTGAGATACAGATCCCTAGTTCTGGAAGCGTGACTTAGGGCCAGTTGCAAGGAATTCCTTCTCATTGATTTTATAGAGTATATCTACATTCTGAAATAGTTTCTAACTAGTTATAGTAATAATAATGGCATGCGTTAGCGTTGTAATCTCTTAAGAGCTCATTCCTTCACGTCTTTTTATAGAAACATTAATTCTTTTGGCAAAAAAAAAAATTGTGATGTTCTTTCTAAAATACTGAGGAAGAATATTTTTGCAACTGCTGCTTTGTATATTTTGGGTCTCATGCATGATTTATCACTTACTAAATTTGAAATCCAAATTATGGAACTGGCTATAGCTATTGCCAGAAAGCAGAATCTGCAGTGCTGGAAAAGGACTAAAAAGGTTATCATCTGACTAAGCTGCAACGTTTCTTGGAACAATATTTGTATTGTAGGTTACTTCCAGCTTTGCAATCCACAGGTGCTCACTGACAATAGCAAAAGTGTTGTCATTCACCTATAATCGGGACATTATTTTTACTGCAAGTTATTTCAACTTTGCAGTCAATGGAAACTAACCAGCTATAGTAAAAGTGTTGTCATTCATCTATAACTGGGACAGTACTTCCATCGTAAGTTATTCCAACTTTGCAGTGAATGAAAACCAACCAGCAATAGTAAGTGTGTTGTCATTCATCTAAAATAGAAGGGAGGAGAAAGGAGAAAGATGGACAAAATACAGAAGATATTCGCAACGGAGTCTGAGTGAAAGAATCCCAGGGCAGTGCAAGGTAGCATTAAGTTGGTGAAATTCAGTACAGGCTTCCAGCTGAAAGGCTATAGCACTCCTTTTGGCATCTGCCTGCCTAATCTCAGGCAGAATGAAGGGGTACAGTGCAGTGAATGTGCTCTAGTGAAGTCAAACCTCTGCTGGAGTTGTAGAAGCTGCTTGCAGTGCTCCGTGCACTATTAGGTAGAATGCACTGAGCACAAGATAAGTAATAGCTGAGTGTTTTAAAGCTGGCTTAGACATGGGAGACTGCAGTGTAGACATCCTGTACATAGCTCTTCTGGGCAAGAAGCCTGCCCTTTTTTATGCTACAAGTGCACTGTAGGCACTTAACAATTATTAATAATAACTAATTAATAATGGCCCAAATCCTTGGCTGTGATTGAGGACCTCAGAGAATAACTCATCTAGAGTTGTAAGAAAAGATGGCTCAAAACAATCTTAACCAAATCCTGGGCCAGCTTTGTGCCTGGACTTCCCTCCAGCAAAAGATAAAGCAGCAGAGTACAATTTGTTCTAAGACATTAGCAAGGGAGAGAGAAGAACATAATGAATATATTTTATTGGTAATGCATAAGAAGAATGCAGAGTGGTGGCAAATAAGACCATTAGGGGATAGGAGTATAAAATTAGATGGAAAGAAAGATATGAGATTGGTCTATTGCACTGGTCCTAAATCAACATTTCTTCTCAAAAACTACAAAAGTCAGCAGCTGAGTGGAGGTGAATGAAAGACAAGGGTCAAAACAACAATCATAATTTATCAGGGTGTCAGAAAAGCATTTTTACACTAAGTACACAACGCATCGATTTACACTTGATAGACAGTACTTACACAAATAGACACTCCAACCCTCACTGAATAGCCTGCAGCACAATACAAATTCTTTTCATGATAAACCTAGGGGGAAAAAACAATCCCTTTTTATACAAGGAATTTTCATTTAAATATTTGGGTCTACTGGGAACAGCCTGAGAGACGCATACCATACTCCCGACTCACATCCACAGAGGCTTGTGGTTTGATATGCAGATGATATTTGACAGTATGAGGGGCACTTTTAGGAACTTTGGTGGAAAGAAGCACAGTGGAAAGCTTCAGCTGCTGTTTTCATTCCTCTTTGGAGGTGCTTGATGGAAGATCTATGAGTTATTTACTTGTATAACAAGGAGCAGGGTATGCTGGTAGGAAGGCAAAGTTTCACCTTTAGGAGTCTGAAGACTATGTTTGATAGCAAAAGATTTGCTTCTTTTTCTGGTGATGTTCTTTTGCCTTTTTTACAACAGAACAAAAATATTATTCCTTTAAGAAAAGACCTTGTTGGCTATTGTTGTTATCTGCTGAGTCATGCCAATAATTGTTTATTTTAGCATTCCTAGAGAATTTTAGAGTTACTCCCACTTCCCCAGAAGGCAGTTAGGAAAAACTGTGTAATTTCATAAATAAAATAAAACTAAAGAGTTTTTAGTTGAAAGCATTTCCTTTAATGGTCTGCTATGCAACAATTCAGCAGTCGGCTGACTCATGGCAACCTGAAATTGAAAATGACTCGGGGTTGAGGGAAAGCAAGAAGAGGACAGGAAGAATTATACTAGCCAGTATACTTTAACTATCTATATAATAGTTGGATCTTCATTTTGTTCAACTAACCATGACCTCACAGAATTGGTTCAGGCATCAGCTCTGTGTCTGGTCCAGAGCAAAAGATGTATTTATAAATTAGATTAACATAATCAGTGATGAGAATAATATGCTCAATTACTTAATTCACTTCTGTTTTGATAATCTTCAATGCTCCCAGAAGCACACTGTTAGAGCCATTTTCTTTTAGTCCACCATTTTTGGAAAGCCTTTCACTATCTCTGGAGATAAAGCTCACGCTTTGTTGTTGCAATTCTGTCACTTCTATTATATAGCAAAATTGTGTTTTCTTTCTATACTAGTTCTATAGGAAATAATCCAAACAAGTGAAATAAAATATCTCTTCTTAGTCATACTCAAAAGTCAGACTCTGGATGCATTAAGTGAAAAGAACAATAACCTTCAAAAAGCCAAAACCACCAGAAAAAACCACTTTCCCCTGCTCCAGAAACCTCTTTGACTGTATCCTGCATTATGTTATTTAGTCGTCGAGGAAGGCCAAAGTAATCTTGCATATGAGCTGCTGTCCGAGGATACCGACTGTTGCAAGACACATGAAGATCTCAGCTACTTTTTCCTTTCTAAAGAAGCAAAGACTGGAAAGTGGGAGATGGTTTCAGAGAAGATAGAGGAAATCTCACTGTGAGAGGAAGGATTACTCTGCTTTTTGAAGCTTTTGGATTCCCTGAATGTCTCCAGAACATTAGTCATGCATCCTCCTCATGACCCTGTATCAAGGGTGATCCATACTGATGAGATGCGATGGAATCGGCTGGGTTTACTTGGGAGTAGTCTGACAAGCCTCTTGCATTTGGCTGATATGAAACAGGGACACGTTCTCTTCTGGTTTATGCCTGGGTGAGCCATTTCTGTTGCATTCAGAAAGCCTTCATTAGTCGAATTGTTTGGAGAAGAGGTACACCATACTGCTCAACCTGAGCTGGCTTAGCCTTTTGAAGCATCTGAATTGCCAGTCCTCAGTTGCAGCTGAGCAGCAGAAAATGCAAGAGGGAGGGATGCAAAGTGGTTTTGGGGTATTCTGAGCTGCTTGTATCTGCAGGAAGAAGGGCACAAGTACAGTCCTTGGACACAGATTAGAAGAACCATTATATGGCTCTGCCTCATAGGTTGTCACGGGCCTCAGGTTATTAGTGTGACACCTCCAGCTAAGAAGGCTTTCTGCCACATTGGTTTTGTCATTGCCATAAGAAGGGAGAGCAGTGGGAGAGGATGCAGAGGGCAGTGACACCCATGCTGTGCTGCTGGAGGATCCTATCAGCAGGAAAGGTGACAGCAGAGTCACACCAAGTGACTTGGACACAGGACACACCCAGAGATTACGGTTTGAGAGCACACGGTCTGCTACGAGAGTGGGCAGATTTCTCAATGCATAATTCAGTACCATAAACATGTACATGACACTAACTCATGCTTCTGCTAGACTACTTTAATTACTTGACAATAACCTCACTAAATTGACCTGGAAAGAAAGAGGCACTCAATGTTTATAATTTGATTTTTGCCCTATATAATTTTGGCTCCCTTCCTTCTCATGTAGCTGCTAATATGAGTTACTGCAGATCCAGTATTTTGTTACAGATTAATTCAATGGGATTTTTGACTAAGCTAGCATCCAAAATGACTTTGCACTTGGTGACATCTGCGATGTCAGCATGCAAAATGATTCTTCTGGCATTTTTACAAATTCTATTGTACCACTGAGTAGGTCTTGAGGAATCCAGCTATGACCATATCTGATTTGGCTAAGAACACCAAGTAATATAACACAAATAGCGATAATAGTTATTTTGCAGGAGTAACAGCTTCTGGCTATTTTCATTCCCTCTCAGGCAGACCTGGAGCCCAGGCATACTTTCCGTGTTTTTTGTATACCTGTCACAGACAAAATTCTTTTAGGTTTGGCTCATAAGACCAGACAGTTGCATCAGGACAGCCACATTATGATCCTGATTTTTTCTATTATAGAACAACTGGTATCTTTGAACAAAATCCTCCTTCTTCTGACAGTCTCTGCCTTTCCTTCTACTGATGTATCTGCTGAAGCCCATTAGACGTACATCTTAGATGTATCTGTATAGATACAGAGGTATATTAGATACAGATTTTAACATTTCTGCTTGGCTGCCTTCAAGAGACTTTTCACTGTCAGAATGGCTTTCTTTCCAAACCTTTTATTTGGAGGATGTTGTGGTGATAAGAAGCCCAGATCTTAGAAAATTCATTATGCCTTAAGAACTGAGGTCCACTGCCAGTCATTAGAGTCCTTAGCATTTGCTGGAAGCAATTAAGGTAATTTTATTTACCAGATTCAATTGTGTCCGCTTTTCAGACTGTCTTTACTTTGTTGTCAAAGGTACACAATTTTTAAGACCACGATGTTGCTTTTCTTCTGATTACTCATCTGCCTTTTGTGATTCACCTCTACTGCAACATTTTCATTGACATCATCCCTATGCCAGTAAAAACATGTTTTCTTACTAAACTATTCTTCATTATATTAGCTTCAGTTTCAGAGCCTGTCCTTGTCAACGAGTTAGCATTTCCTAACAATTGGCCATTTTTTTCATTGATTACTTCATCTCTTACTGTGCTACTGACACCATTAATTGACAGTGAATGACCCTGCCTCACTGATCAAGGAAGAGGTTGTATGCATGGTGTTAAATAGTTGAGATTCATGGCAAAATCCCCTTAAACGTGTAGAACCAACATCAGAAATACATGCGTATTTTTAAAATTCTTCACTTGTTATACCCAAAAGTCTAGACACTTATAAAGATGATGCTTGCACATTTGTTTCTCATGTACATTTTTTAATAACTAGACCCTAGAAAACACTGGTATTCATTAGGGAAAATGAAATTGGAGATGCAAAAGCACCAAGATGGCTTAGCGGCATTGGGAATTGCAAAGACACTTGCTCATCACTTCTTTTAAACGAGACGAAAGAGAACGGGAATTCATTCGCTAGTTGACAGAAGGGAGCTGAACACCAGCTGGGTTGAAGTTACTTGTACGGTGTGCTGGGTCCGCTGCAGGTACCGAAAGCAGAATGTAAATCTGCATTTAGGACACGTGCGGGGCTATTCCTGAGAAAGGCTTAGGCCACTGGCTTCCGAGGGCACGGAGAGGGGACTGCCCACAGTGCTGTCGCCTGTCGGTACCTGTCGAGCTCGGGCAGGGGGCTCAGGGGCTGCGTGTTCCCTCCCGCACCGGCAGCGCTGCACCGGGCGAGGACTGCCGGCCGGACAGAGCCCGGTGCAGGCAGCGCGGGGCCGAGCGGGGAAGGGTCTGCGGCCGGATGGAGGTGTTCACACCCCGGCAGGCGCCGGGCTCCGCCGGCCGGGACGCGGCTCTCCGGGAGCCCATCCCGCCCCTCCGCTCCGGGGCGACTCCCGGGGAAGGAGCCGCCGCGGACGGTT
>VZTJ01003254.1:1124623-1240088 GCA_013397795.1 Orthonyx spaldingii | reverse complement strand
CTCCCCCCAGCTCGCTTTTAGCGCCTGTTCTGTTTCCATAATCTCCTTTCTGGATTGGTGCAGGACCCGGTGAGAAATGCGGCTCGGTGGCCCGAGCGCTGGTCTGGGGACGCCGTGGTCCCTGTAGGCCTGTCCCTCGCTCAGACAGCTGGGGAAACGAGTTACTCATGCCTTTCTTTTTTTTTTCCGCCTGGAAGTTATTGTCTGCCTTGCAGTTGGATATGAACCTTCTTTGTCTTAGAGAGACGACCGTAAGTCGTGAGGTTCTTTGGAGTAGAGGTCCGGCAAGATTTGCATGATCTAAGTCGGCAAATTCCTCTGCTGCGGAAAACTGATGAGCCGTTAGAATTCCCCGTAAATTACAGGAAAATCCTAATAAAATTTTTTGTACTATGAGGGTTCCCTCTTCAGTGCACCTTCAATGGAAAGGGCAGCGTTGCAGCAGGAAGCATTGGAACAATCTCCCTGCTGTTTTGTTTAGAATTGTGTTCCTGTATTTCCTTCTGGTTTTCTTTGTTAACTGTAGGTATTTATGTCCTCTGTTATTTTAAGCTTTGTTTTGTCTCGTGATAATATATTTTCAGTTATTCCTGTTGCTCATGTAGAAGTCAGATACCCTGGAAATGAAAAGTTACAGCTTGGAAAACGTACAGTTCGTATCCAGATCCTTTAAGCAGAGGTGTTCTTTTTAATTATCTTGACAGCCTCTAGCACAATGAATGCTGCTAATCGAGCAAGACTTGGCATAAGTATCTTGGGAAGCCCCGTGTAAGTTTGGCTGCCGTGCTGGCAAAAAGTGCTTGAATTGTGCGGGTGATGCTGAGTGAAGCGAGCTATAGCAGCAAGACTGCTCACTGTTCCTTGATGTAACTGTATGTGTGCTAGGACTTGTGCCAGCTTGGAGGGAGCACAAGTATTTCTCTTAACCAGCATAACAGGAAAGTGTCTAGGTTGAACCTACCCTTAGGTTGCTTATTTAGACGTTTGAATAGTTGACTTGCAGCAGTGAGTAAATGGCGGTAAATTAATATATTACTGGCCTTGAAGCTTTCTACCCGCTCGTGCCTGCAGAGCATCAAGCTGGTAAGAGGGGGATGCAGTTGTGATTTGGAGGATCACTCTGATGAGTGGTCATGGGGTGTTCCAAAGGAATCTGACTTAGAGAATGCTTGATTCCAGCCCTTTGGAGAAAAGAAACAAGCTGTACCAATTAAACTACACAGGCTAAGAAAATGATGTGGTTAAAGAAGTATTTTCTGTCTATAGAGGCACTATTAAATTTACTCAGTTTTGTTTAATTGGTCCGACTCCAGTACAATGGCAAGCTTTCACTGCACGCTCTCTCTTTGGACTTGTTTAGACTATGGTTGATGGTATATTTCTGAAACATGTTTAAACAATATCTTCATGCTATATTTTGTTCAGGCAGTGTCTTTTAATGTGCATTTGCTGGTCAAGGCAAGGTGTGATGGGGGAGGAGCGACAGGGTAGATGGGACAAGTGACCAGCGTTTCATATACAGCTCCTCTGTTTGCAGGTGGTGTTAAATCTTAGCAGTTAACACTAAAAATATACTTTTGGCACAATACTACTGATGGTCTCGTGGAATGAGTAAACTGCATTCTGCTGTTGCTGTTGGGCAGGTAAGTATGCAGTTGGGGCTCTGAAGAATAAAAAAACCAATAGATGAACTGGGGCAGGGAGGGGAAAAGGCACCCTCACTTTCTTTCCTGTGCTTTGGCTATTCTTCAGCCATCATGAGCCTGAACTAATTCTGATGATTTTGTGTTAAGGTCTCATATCTTGTCTGGGTGATTAGCTGGTCAGTTACCGAAGAGCAAATTTGGTTTCCTTCTGTCAAAATAATGCTAAACATCCTTGTAAAGAGCATTTTTGAATTCTAAAGTAATCAGCAGTTCTGTAACACACAAACACCGGCACTACACAAGAATTAATTCTTGCAGAAGTCTGCTTTGTATTCAAATTGAAATGATAGGCTATTTGAATAACATCTGTTAGGGGTGTTAGGTTGCAGAGAAACTCTGAATATTAAATATCCCACCTAAATGGTCTAGCCTGAGTATGAAGTTACTTGGTTCAGGAGCCAGCTTGAATAGGGCTGTGTGTCTGTCTGTCTCCTGCCCCAGGTAAACAGCTGATTCCCATGAACACCTGTTGCTCTCTTTGTCCTCTGGTTAGCTGACTAAGTGCTGCCTCTAATGGAGTTTCCTGAAAGCACTTATATTATAATGGGTATCCGGGAATAGGCATATTCAGTGAGGTTCCCATTTACCAGCTGACTGGAATGTGGTGGAGGGGAGAGGTGGTGAAGGTGTAGGTAACAGCAGAGTTTGGTGCCCCTGTTCTAGTAATAGCATGACTTCCCATCGTATTTGTACAAGTCTGTGTGTGAACAGACTTTTATTGTAGCATATGTTGAAGTCTCTATTACGGAAGCTGGTAAACAACTCTGCTGCTAGAGCTGGGATTCCACAGTGAAGGTTAACTGAATTATCTGAAGTTTATTTTATTTTTTTTTTTTTTGTATCAGGCTCATTTTGAATGTTGATTCCAATAAAAATAAATGAGCTTTACAAGATACTGACTTTTTAAAAATCAAACTGTGCAGCCTTCTCTTGGGAGTACTACATCCATTTCTTTGTGTGGGAAAGAATTGTTTTTCATTAGTGTGCTGGTCAGAAAGCAGACTGCTTAGTCGGGTTTCGTCACCCAAGTTCCCAAGAACTGGGAAAGAAACTGCATTTTTAAGAAATTTTAAATTCTAGTATTTTAAGAGTCCAGTATAATAATTTGTGTTTATGGTGGGCTACTATGCATATCATATGTATGTGAATTTCATTCCATGTTTAGATAGGGCAAACAGCTAAATTATTATAGCTTTTGCCTTTTCAGAAAATCATGTCATATTCTCTCTTGTGTTTTCAAGCTGAAAAGGTAGGTAAATTTGTGGTCTCTAAGCCACACTGAAATTTCTATTTACATATGATCAGCAGCTTTTCTGCTCAAGTATGTTGCTACAGAATTCACTTCATGTTATTATTTAAAAGTCAGCATATTTTGTGCCTGGGTTGGTAAGCCTTCATTATGTTTTAAGTGTTGTGCTAAGAAAACGAATACCATACTCACTGTTTATTGAGTGAAAGCCCACAGCAGAAGTAACAAAACATGTACCTTCATTAGGACTAGGAATTCTTGAAGGAACCCACACGCGTTTCCTAGGGTTTCCAGGAAAGTGGGTATACAAGAGCATTATTAGTGACAATGGTACAGTTCAGTCCACTGCAATAACTGCAGTTATTTAAGGTGGAGAAATAGCACAGCAGCAAAGCCATTAATTTGATGGTGACATTAAGTTATTGTTGGATATGTAAGGTAACACTTAGGAATTGTGCCTTTAGTTTTAATACTTGCTTGAATAGTGTATTTGAAGTAGGAAGCTTAATTTAGTTGAGAAATATTTGACAAAATGTTGGAAGTGCAAGCAGGCAGTTAAATTAGACTGGATATGCATATCTGCAAGCAATACAGTTCCTAAAATTGCTTGTATCTCAAGAGAAAAATCGGTGGTGTGGGCAGGTTTTTTTTTCAGGTGGATACAAGAATCCAGGTTACTTTCCTTGTTCTTAAGTGAACTAACAGATGGACTGAGTCATCTGTCTGATAGAAGTGTGGTCTTTAGCTTGCACTTTATTTGTGACAGTTGCAAGTAATTTTTGGACAGGCTGTTTCTGCCCACCTGATATGGAATCTGACAGCTGTTTTGCCTGCAAGGCCTCTGGATAGTTTAGTGAATTATTCTGATAGTAAAAGGATAAATCTTTTAAAAATTACCATGTGAATGGAAAGTGCAGGAATGAGAATACAATTTTTTTTAGAAAAAGCTATTTATGACCATCTTAGCAATTATGTTGTCAGCCTCTAAAAATTAGAAACAGTCTGGGAGTGTGTATAATTCAGGAATGCTCTATGGAAGGGCATGTACAAGTTTTTTCTTGACTCTGGTTCAGGGTTTCATGTTTGCTGTTGGAGGTCAGAAAACAAGAGCGAATTAGTTGGCATCCTGCTTCGGGCCACTATAGTGTAAAAGCCTTTTTTCTCCACTTCCATAAAAAGCAGAGACATTTTTCTCCCAGCACCTGTTTCAGCGGATGCTTTGCCCTAAGTGACGTCTCTCGGTGCTGCCTTAGGCATGTGATTGGAAATACTTTGTAATGAGGGCTGCTTCTTGCCATGCCAGGGCAGTTCATGTGGAACTATTACAGAAGTAGGTTATTGAACCACTGGATAGAGTCACTTGCTTTCATTACTAGAGAGAGCAAATGTATTCTGTGAAACAGATATTATTCCCTTCTTTGCTTTGACCTTTCGTCTAGAATTGCTTTTGACAGTTCATGCCTGCTTCCACTCAGCAGTGGAGAAATACGTGTACCAGTTCTTTAAACATCCAGGCATGTTTAAGTTTTAAGAGTTCTGTAGTGGTGAGAGAAAGCATAAGATATGTGCTTTTGGTGTTCAATTAAAAAAAGAAGTGACTTCTAGTAGTAGCTCAAATTAAATGTAGCAGACATTGAAGTCATATCAGCTTTGTTGAACTGCCTCAGTTGTATTTGCTGGTGCCCACCTCATTCTCCCACCCCACCTTTCCCTGCCAGTCCTTGGGAATTCAATAAAACTACTCTGTGTTCTTAGGCTGTTAGAATCTCTCTTGGGATTAATATGGATGTGAAGTTGCTTTTGTATCTGCCTATATTTAAACCAGCCAGGTGAGGAGCCACTATTGTGTCCCTACTGTGCCTCTCCTGCCCGAACTTCCCATGTGTTCTCACAAATATGGAAAAGAACATGGTTTGCATGGAGCTTTCCTGGTTGAGTAATATACAGAAACTTTTTTCCCTTTTAGAAACAGCTGCCCTACCTTATTTTAACTTTCAGATTTTCTAACATGAGAAATAGAAAGGTATATCTAAGTAATTGTGTCTGATTTGAAAATGCTCCATATCAATACTGGTTGTAGAGGAAAATGTTGAATTTTACCTCAAATACTCCTAATAAATTGTTCTCCTAATTGCTAAACCTTTGCTCTGCTATCATTTATTACAAGTCTCCTTCACTGTAGCTATTTCATGACTAATGTAAAAAAGGTTCCAGAAAAGAATGTGAATGTTGTGCTTACCAGCCTTTGATGGTGTTATGTGGTGGTGTGTGCTGCTCCTAATGTTGTGGTTCTGAAGGCACTTATGGGAGGATTATGGAACTGCTGCTGGGGAGGTGATGTGACATCTTTCTGGGTCCCCTGCCCAAATGCTGGTGACAGCCTGGTGGAGAAAATGGGACTGTTCAGTGGGATGTGAGATGATGTGTCAATCCACTTCGGATTAGTCTTTCCAGCTGAACTGCTTGTAATAAGCACATGCTTTGGGAGTCAATGCACAAGTTAATGTGAGGAATTGAAGGACGACTCTCTTGTCTCTCTGACTAATCCTTAGGCAAGGCTCATTAAAAGAAAACACGGTCAATATTCAGGCAAAAAAAATTAATCTGTTAGTTTAATGTATTGAAAATTCTCCAGGTTAAGCTGTTTTATATAAAAGAAGACTAGTAAAAACAGTTTCAGTTTAGCCCAAAACTGGTCTGCTTCTTTGCTAAGTGTGTGGATTGGTGGTGTGGGCTTTTCTTTTCCTTTTTTGTTTTTTTTTTTTTAATTGTGGTAAAGGTGCTGACACCAGGTGAAGTATGGGAGAAAGAAGTGGAAACTGATTGCACTCCAGAGGGTGATACAAAAATACTACTTTGCTGGACTGGTGTGCTGCCAGAAATAACTCTAAACTCCTTGTTTGCAGCACAAGCACAACTGGAAGGGTTTTGTTTGAAATTGTTCTCTCAGTTGCTTGTTTTTCTTCACAAATTTGAAATTTCTGTTTCCTGAACTGGATTACAAAGTAATATATACTTACTGCAAATTCCATACAGAAGGGGGGGTCAGATTGTTGTTTGCTCCAGTATACTTGCTACCTAACAGAAGTTTTAAAACCTGGAACTTAGCAGAACAGTAAAAGAAAAAGAGTAGTAATTGGTATAGCTAAGATCTATATTATGCATTAGTTGCAGTTGTATATCATCTAAAAAATTACTTAAGTTTTCCTTTTAGAGGAAATGAATTTCTATGTATGTCCTTAAAGCAGTCTCCTACAATGTAGTTTAATGCCTAAAATTTTTTTTTAGGCCACTGACTGCTGTCAGTTTATTGCAGGTTACCCTACGGTGATACCAACTTTTTAAACTGAAACCCTTTGAAGGGCATGTAGTTAAGGTAGTGTTTTATTGTGGTCACATCTGGCTCCTGGTAAATGCTTTTCTATTTCAGTTGTATAGACCAGTACGTCTTCATATGTGGTCATGTCTGCTAGCAGTTTATGTTTTGTGGAGATTTCCATTGAAGTTGCGTTTTTTTCCTATTGTATGGGATTGAAAATGGAAGTACTAAATGGAAAGATGATTTAAGATTCTGTTGTAGTTCATATATTTCCAACAAAACTCTCAATACTGCTGCATTAGTGGTATTTTTACTGGCAGTGGTGGAAAGAGGTGGTTGGTAGTTTTAGGTTCTGTTCAGCTTTCTGGTTGGCTTTGCAAATGTGACATAAGCATATGCTCTGAGTAAATCTGAGCACTGAACCTGGTAGTATTGCTGCCTAAAATCACTAGTTCTTCAAATATCTTATGTTGAATATGTGACTTTCTTCACGTTCCAAGCTTCCAACTTCAGGCGAGTAAGAATTTTTCGTTTCTAGCTAGTGTGTGTTGTTCATGTCAATAATGCATTACAGTTAACACTACACTGCTACTCATTTTGAAAACTATATTTTCCTGTTCTATAAAAATCTCATTCCCTTTTGCTTGCTTTTAAGAGCTTGGAGTCTTCTATAAACAATGCATAATGGTGTGTATACCTTTTATTATATCTCCTGTGTTGAACTCTTGTTGACATTCAGGGAAAGTGTGTGATCCTTTTGGCAAACCTTAGTCCATTAAACAATGCAGACTCTTCTTTAAGAGTACCCAGTACTAAGTTTAATAAAACAGATTTTTTAAGAAAAAAATGTGTTGGATTTTTATTTAAAATTGTACACAGTGAAGCTTTCCTAGAAAACTTGTATTGTGTTCTTGAATACAAAGCCCATTTTTAGAAATCTGCAATTGGCTACTGTGGATGACAGTAAATGGACTTTACAGCTTCAGACTAAACATAGTTACCTATTGTCTGAAATAAATGGTGTGGCCAGACTGATGAAACAGTGGAACCTAATCCAAATGAGCCTAATTTTGGCAGAGATAATGAATCAAAATAGAGAATGGCAGGACTAGGAAAATGATCAGTATTGAAGTTTAGCATTTGTATATGTAAGTCTAATCACTGAACATGCTACTGAAGAACAGGTATGTTTTGGTTATGTACTACTCTAGCAGCAATACTGATTTTTTTTTTTTTTAATTATGTTTAGAGGTAGTTTTTTCCTTGTTCAGAATACTTCTACTTTGATAGAAATCTCTCAATATAGTCAGAGATTATATTATATTTTAATTTGTTATACACCGATCTACTTAGTTGAATTACGTTATTGTGAGTAGAACAGGAGGATGGTGCAGGAAGTGTCTGATGTATGTATATGAAATGAATATATTTGGAACACAGGACTGCCCTCCTAGTCAGATATGAACCAGCTGGTCTGAAACTGAGTCTGGAGGCTGTAGTTCTGTCTCTAGCAGCCAGTGCTTTTCCCTTGGTTTGAACCTGCTGTTTGAGGGGTGAGCAAGACATGGGAGACCTACCTGGCTCGGTGTTATTCTGACCGAGAGAAGGCTGAGGAGAGAGGTCCATTTTGGAGAACCAGCAAGGAACCTGTGTCTAATCATGAGTAGAAGGATGAGGAGGTGAATGATTAGAGCACTTGAGTAGCAAGTGTTTGAACTTAAGCACAAGTTGAATCCAGTACTTCAGCTGCTTCTTTAGTGTTACGTGTTTTGGAGAGTAATGGAAAATGAAATTTTGTACCATTTCAGTGGTTTCCTTGGGTTTTTAGCTACTGAGTGGGAATGCAGTAGTGGCTTTTGGATGAAAATTTTTACCTGGAGATTGAGGAAGAAGACCAAAGCGGTAAATACATAAAAGAAGTAAGACAAACATATTTTGCATCTTAAATATCTCATGCTGCAATCTCAAGGATTGCAGTGGTAGTTTGTTCTAGTTTCCACAGTGTGGATCTACTACTGGATGAGTCCAGTAGCCTTTAGTTTGGTGATCGGCTGTGTTAAAGTTGTGAGGTGAAGAAATCTGGACTGCTGGACTCAGGGACTTGGTTTTGTATTTTGGCAGTATCTTTGAGTAGTCTGTTCATAAAGTTTGGAGGAATAGGGTGACTTCAGGCTTCTTCTGTGGCATACTATGAAGGTGACTTTAAAACCAAAGGGTATTCCTTTTATTTTGTGTACCTTTCTTAGTCACTGATAAAACAGTTCTGTGTTCCTGTAGTTGTCACTGTTTCCAACAATAGCTGAATCCACAAATGGATGGCAATAAGACAAACACAAAGATTGCCTTGCAGGTTATGAATACTGTTGCTGTAGCTGTATTGCTCTTAGGTTATAAACATGACAAAGGTTTTATAAGGAGAGGCAATATCTTTTATTAGATCACCTACTGCAGGGGTGGGGAACTGGACACGGCCAATTTCACACATCCAAGGGCTGAGTTCCTCAGAAAGTTGCTCAGTTCTTTGGAGACACCAAGTGGAGATTTTCTACTTGTGTGGATTGTTGTAGGCACGTTGCAGATACAGGTAAATATTATACAGGTTTATTTTTTTTATAGGTAGCTCGTAGTTTTGATGTCTGACCTAGTAGCAATATTTGATGTAATTCTTATTTCAAAGATTAGGGAACTGGGTGTTTGAAAACAAGTTAGCAGCTGTGGGATGCTGTTTAAATTGTTATTTGTTTTTTGTATTACTCTGCAAAGATGATATCTCCATAAAGGAAGTGGAGATTGCATTGCGGAGAACAATGTCAGACAGCAAACCTGTGAAAATACTTTTCAAATGTTACTGTTTCTGTGTAAAGCATGAAGATATATTTTCCTTTAAAGCATCTGACTACTGGAAATCACTGGGGGAAAAGGATGCTTGGAATGCCTTTTTTAAAGAGCCCATCTGTGTTATTTTTGTGAAGACATGGTCTTGGTCAGTACTGTGACTTTTGTATAGTAAATCTGTAAGATGCAGATAGAAATGGATTGCATTGCAAGGGTTGCATCTTTAGACATGACTAATGCTTAATAATACTTAATAGTAGGATTTTATTTTTGCCCTGTTGAAATCCCCAATTACTCATCACAGGATAGAGGAGTGTTATGTGAAGCCAGTTCTGAGTACCCTGGACACCTTGCCTTGAATTCCCATGTCTCCTTGTCTTAGGGCAGATGAATGCAAAGCAAGCAACCTCTCCTCTTGCAGCACTCCCTGCCCCAACTACAAAAAGAAAACCTTGATATGAGGACTGTTCGTGTAACTGTGAGGAGGAATTCTTGCAGGTTTGGTGATTTATGTAGTAGCAGTCTCAGTATTCAATAGATTTGAATCCATATATTTGAAATGTCTTCTTTTTTCTTCCTGAATTGAACTAACCTCCCAGTCCTTGAGTATGTATGGGGGTGAGTGTATGGTGTAGACTCAGCCCAAAGCTCAGTCATTAGGTGTTGTGGTTGTAACTCTCGGGGAGTTTACCCTGGTCTTGTCTGGGAATGGGGAGGGCGTTTAAAACAGAAACAGCAAAGAAACACAAACCTGGGAGAGGATTCTGTCCAATTTGGTGGTGCATAATTTATATAACTTATGATGTATCAATGTATCAATTTTCCAACCTCATGGGAGATTCTCATTTTTTTGTTCTTTTGGGAATGGGGAGAGATCTTATGCAATTCATACTGTCTTACAAAAAAACTTTCCCATGAACAGGCACAGAGTTTAGGTGTACATGCATTGTTATGAAATCGGAAGATAAACTGATTTTAAATTCAAGGTAGTTTAGGTAGGTTCTCATTTTTAATATTTTGTAAGACAAAACCAATCCCCCAAACAAAACAAAGTAAAACCATTTAAAAATAAAGCCATAGGCTTTTCTACCAGAACTTGAGTGCCTGAATTTTTTTACATAGTATGACAGAAGTATTGTATGAAATGACAAAAGCATTTCATACGCTGTGCATCTCAGAGCTTTTTCTTGGTCATTACTGTAGAATTAAAATGTTGCTGGCCGTATGCACTGCAGCAGAGAATTTTCTCTTGGCATACCCTCCAGCCATTTAAGTGCACAGAATCATTTTAATGTAGAAGAGGGTAAATGCTGGGGATAGCATCTTTGGTGGACTGGTGACAAAGGTAGTGTTTATGCTGTGGATGTTCTGTTTCTCAGGAAGACTGGGGTTAATTGTAGCTTGGCAAGTAAAAAAAAAAAGTTCCATATTGTTTTTCTGCAGTAGATTCCTGTTGCTATGCAACAAACAGAATGTCACTTAGTACAGGATATATTAAATTGGTATTCCCAGCACATATCCGTGCCCGTTCATTTTATACTTCAGCAGGAGGGTATGGTTCTGGCTTCCTGTAGGACTGGAGTATGAAGTATGTATTTGAGCTGCTATTCTGGGGCTTGCTGTAGCTGCGGTGACGTCAGTGCACTTGCAGAGCCTTCTTTGTTTCGGATGGATGGGACACCTGTGCAACACAATCATGCTTCCAGCCAGACAAAAAGGGGTGGTGGTTATCTTCCCCGAGGTGGGATGGCATTGCCAAGCAACATGTTAACACTTCAAAAGGGAGAAATTTGTTATATGGGAAAAATATTAGACTGTGAATTGTGAAAACCTGTATATGTGATGCAGAGAAAGTAAATGCAGATGGCACTGTACGAATCTTTAAGCCGAAAGATCCGGTGAATTTTTAATGATTGGATTTAATTTTAATATTTGAATATGTTCATACCACCTCTGCCTACCTCCCCGTTCCCCCCAGTGCTAAACCCAGCCAATTTCAGCCTCTAAACTCTGCACATTTGCTTTCAATGGATTCTGGAATAAATGTTTAGAGCGTGTTTCGGAAAATTATCCTCTGTGGCTCTGGAACCAGTAATTAAGTAATGGACAAATGACAACATCTGGTAAGGCATTATTTTATAATCTAGTTAGTCTTCTGTAGTGGAAAACAAGGCAAAAGTAATATTTGAAATCTAGAAGGATGTTAATTTGATCTTTGCTTCAAAGTCTGTCCTGCAGTGTAGGTGTCTGAAATACAGAAACTGGAAAGCTGAGGATTTGTGATACTGTGCTTTTGTAACGTGTGCGTTGTGTCTCAGGTGGCATGATGTTTATACTGTGTAATAATCCATCTTATTTTAGTCAGTTTTCTGAATTTTCTTGTGGGTTTTGAAAGACAGTTCACAAGATGTAAGCTGAAATTAAGGTAGATACTTAAATTAGCAGGTCAAATACTGTCACTTTCCTGCTCTTAGAACTGTCTAACATATCTTTAAATCTGAAACAGATTCGAATGTAGGTGTTTTTTAAAAAATACTGTAGTAAATGTACTTATGTGTGGCTTCTTAATAAAGCAGAAACCAAAAGGAAGAGTCAAAGTAAAGCAAGGAAAGATTCAAAACACCTCTCATTACTGTTCTCTTGCCTGTTTTGCCGAGGGGGTGTCTCTAATCTATAAAGCATCATTGAGCAAGCAGCCTTTAGTAATACAAATGCCTTTCTTGTAGTCTGATGCTTAAGTCAGACCTCAATGCCACAGAGTTGTGTGCCTGTTCTCAAACAGGCCCAATAAAAAATGTTTCTCTGTGTACTCAAAGAGAACTTGATGCAACCTAAAAAATTCTAATGGCATTTGGTGAGCTCAAACCTGAGCTCTGTCACAGAAATAATTTAAATACGTGGATGGGGATGCTTGGGGGCTTTTTGCTTTCTGTTTTGGGAAGAGGGATCTCTGCTTCTATTGCACAACTGTTTGGCGAGAATGAGAAAACTGCTTGTGACTTTCAGTGCTATGATGGCTTGGTTTAATTCTATCTTTTGGCACAGGAAACAGTAGGAATTTGTGAAAATGTCTCCACTTCTTGAGAAGGAGGGCAGAATGTAATTTAATTGTGAAGATAACATTTTTATCTGTAACTTTAATGAAATGAACTTATTTTAATGTGTAGATCGAGAAGTACTGGAATATACTCAGGAAACTGGGAAATTTGAGCTGTAAGTTTTAAGTAGTGTGCTGGTAGGCTGCTTAGGTAAATCTTAAAGGAACTCCAAGCAGGAAGTGGATGTTCTAGAAACACCCTGGTTGTAGCACAAAGAGCATTTACAAGTTAAGTTCAGGTGCTATGCTGCTATAACTAGGGCTGTGACAAATCAGTCAGCTTTTCATATCCATCATCTTTCCCCCCAAACTGAAATTGAGGCACATCTTGTGGATTTGATACCAGTAGTCCAAAGTTTTGTTTGGCTGTTGAAAAGAAATCAATACATTCTTTGTGTGTGTGTGAGCAGTGATGCTGCCCTGCTAGCGCTTGGTCATTAATTAATACCTGTATGCGTACACCAGATGCAGAATTATCTCGAAAAGGATGTTGGAGCGTGTGAATGATTATATGCTATTTTTTTTCCTCCTCTACAATAGAACCTGGATTCTGGTTTGCAGAAAGAAATAGACTGTGGCTTGAAGCCTACTTTTTTTTGTTTGGGGGGTTTTTTAGGTTTTGTTTTGGGTTTTTTTGTTTAGTTTGTCTTTCTCTGTTTTAGAGGCTGGAAAGTCTCTACTGAATGAGGTAGGGAATTGCTTGAAGATAAGATGATTTCATGGACTCAGCTCAGTGTTTTCTGCAAGCACTGACTGCTTTGTATTTTTCAAAGAGCTTCTATCCTTTGGTAGTGGTTGAGAGTTGTCAGGGGTGTTCATTAGTTGTGTCCTGGTGTGTTTTCTTACTCACTGACTTAAGACTGTGGGCCTGATCTGTCAAAACATTAAATTATTCAGCATCTACCTTAGTCCTTCAAAGCAGGGAGAATCTTAGATGGCCACTGAAGACAAAGGCCTCTAGATCATCTTGGATTAAATGAACTACATCAGAAGACTGGGTGTACCAGTTGTTGCGCTCCAGCTCTCCCATGGAGGAAACAACTTCCCATCTGTTTCTCCTTTAATTTCCAACTTTTGCGAATTTCTTAAAAAGAAGCTGTGTTCAAGTTTGAAGCTCTCAAATGCTATATTTTATGACACTGTGCTTAAACTGTGAATAACTTCTGAATTTGGTATTCAGAACAAGTTTTGATTAATGTGCAAAAAACGTCACTACACATTGAATAATGAAGAAACCTACTAGCTGTTCGTTTACTCCTCAGTTCATCTATCCAAAGTCAGAGGCAGTCTGAGAAAAAAGGTGGGAGGGGTGAGAGGAGTAAGTATGTAACTAAGACTTTTTAATGGTTTTACAACTGCAAGTCGCTCCTTCTTCATATGTAAGCAACCAGAACTTTGAGCTGTTCTTAACTCATGTACTTTTTTTTTTTTTAACTTTGACGTTTATTTTTTACCAGAATACAGTGTAATTTTTCATCATCTTTAAAAATTGAAATAATAGGCCAAACACAATGTGCCATGATATTTGAAAGACTCATAGATTTGGAGCAGCTGGGTAGTCAGCTGCATGTGCTCCCTAAAATCACTGTAACTCTTTGTAATTCTTGCCCTGTTTCTAGAGCATGCACACGAAGGAAGTTGAAACTGTCATTACAACAAGGTGTGCTTGCCAGGGAGGAACACTAACTCCAGGGATCTGTGGTCTCCTTGTGCTGTGCTTAATCAGAATTGCTAACTTCAGTCAAGCTAAGATACATCAGTAGTTATCCATCAGCTTTTAAGATGGGACTGGTACACACTTGGTTCATTGTCCTAGTGTTTTGTGTAGGTTAGACCAGGTGGCTTTCTCTGAAGATGCTTTGGATTGGCCTAAGCTGATCTCCCCTTTACCATACAACTGAAAGACAGGTAATGTTCACCTGACTAGGACAGTCCACTTCAGTGACTCCTTTTAAATAATTGGAAGTGCACCTGGTCTATAATAAATGATGAAATGGGTCACTTTTATGTGTTTTGGTACATGACAGATGTAGGCCTGGTTATTAAGGAAGGAGGTGTTGTGGTACTGTCTGAGCAGCAGGGAACAGCTTTTCAAAATAACTGTACACGTTCTCTGCCTAAATCTTTGGAGGCTTCAGAGAAAAATGAAGCCAAAGACCATCCGGGCAGACAGATTTTTCCTGCAGGCTCTGGTCTGTAGGTTGCAGTTTGAGCACCTCATTTAAATGTAACTTTAATCTGAGGTGGTATCACCTCTACTGGGAAACTTTTCCCATTCGGAATTATCTCTGGAGGTTTTGTCTCGCTACATTATTTAAATCTTTCTTCTATATACTAAGGTTTCCATATTCACTAACCGTGGACAGTACAGAACAGTTTATTCTCTCTGAAGCTACCTCTAGTGTATGTGAGGCTTTGTGTTTCTCCTGGGTATTTCCAAGATTAAGATTACCAGTTTCATTAATCTCTCACTGTGGACTGTTTTTAAGACCTCCTGCCAAGTTGTTACTCTCTATTTGTCCTCGTCATTTGGAAGCTAAGGTGGTGTCTAGTCTGTCATGTACTGAATTGCATCTGTTCACTGGAATGTATCTAAATGTAGACCTGAACTTTTTTTTTCAGCCACTCTTCCAGTATTCCAGTGTTATTCAGAATTCTTACCCTGCTTGCATCTTCTTCTGGGCTCCTGTCCTCTCTGATAGCAAGCATACGCTTCCATCTCTTTATGGTTCTGCTGCAGCACAGGCATTGCAAAGCTACACTTGATATATTTTCTCTGAGTGTAGCATCTGGTGTCTGAATAAGGTTTTCAAAACCCCTTTCTGCTCTCCTTACAGTAATTTTGTGTATACATCTCTTACAAAAATGCCCTGTGAATGCTGTCAAGAATAAAGTCATATGACAGCATCTGCCCTCTATGGTAATTAGTATAGGACTCCAGAAGAACTGGAGGAAATTAAACTTACTTGACATCATTAGTTCATAAGTGGCATTGAAGATCTTTTAACAGGTTTTTGCTAATAGTTTGTGCTGGTGTTTTTCTTGAGATTGAAGTTTAACATGGGTTCTTTATAGACTTGACAGCCTGCTTCCTTCCCCATTCAAAACCTCACATCTGCTCTGGATGTAACGCAGGGCCATGGGCTTCTGCACACTTGATTGACATCCCTCCATGGCCTGAGGTTCTGAACACCAGCTGAAATATAGTAGTTTCATGGAAAATTTTGCTGAGTTTCTCAGCTTGTATTTGTATCTGTTCACTGTAAGCCGAACAACTGCAGTCTCCTGAAAACTGAGGCTTGTAGCTGTGACATTCAGGGTTTTCTCATGGGGAAAAGGTACATTGTAAATGCAGATGGAAAACAGACAAAAAAAGTCATCTGTCGTGGTTGAAGCTTGCAAATTTTTGCACAGTTGAGAAGATGAGCTTTGTAAAAAGCAGTGTGGAGCAATCTGTTGCTAGAATCACTGATAGTACTGCAGAGAAAAGACTAAAGCATAAAGAATGAGATGGTGTGAGCTCCCCTGGTAATGCTCAGGGATTGTGTTGAGAATGACTACCCTCTTGGGATTCAAGTAGGGTGGACCAGTTTATGGGGTAAGATGTTGGGCAACAGCCTACTGATGATAGCCTGAAAGAGGGGAGAAGGTTGGTTTTGCAGGAATAACCCTCTTTTTACCATAAACTCACCTTGCTGTAGTTACACAACTGCAGTATGCTTCAGATTTCGTTCCCTTACTGTGGTACCAGTGTGTTGCAGGCACCTGATTAAAATCCTTTCAGTGTGGCCCAGGCTGTTGTTTGCTGCAGTGGATTGTAGCAGAGTTCTGTACTGAATCTTAAACTTGCTCTGACTTTCAGCAGAAATTCCTTGTTTTCATCAGAATGAGGTATATTGTCATAACAGGAATCTGCATAGTCTAGAAACCTTCAAGGAAGTCTAATGCTTTAGAGAGTGTTGTTTTGTGACTTACAGTATGTTCTTCTACAGTGTAAAGTTTATAAGTATAATCATTTTTTAAAACAAAATGTTTTACTTGAAAAGAAATCTCTGGAGAAGCTTTGTACCGTGAGAGAGAGTTTTGCTGAGATGTAATTAACAGTACTCCTGGCTTCTGCACCTAGCAAAAATGCTACCTGAAGAGACAGGTGGTTTGCCTCCTTTGTACATGGCCTATTTGTGTTTCATAATAGTCTGAAAGTGTTGGAAATACTGCTAGACTGTGTTATCCGATACTAATTTTCTGTGTAGTTAGTTGGTACACTTAGGGGATAAGCTTTTAAACTGGTAATCATAGATTATTTACTTCTATTTGAAACCATTTGAATTTTTATTAAAAAGTGACAATATGACCACTTTCATCTGCAAAATGGCTTGAAAACATGAGAACCTTTTCATTTTGCTTTCCTTTTCTGTTGCAACAAGCTACTGTTTGTGGTTACGGTCTTTTCATGGAATTCCTTTCATCTCCTGGACACTGCTGAGTATCTTTAGACTTAAGTGAGTAACTTCACGCTGGTTGTCTCCCTACTGGATGTTAGGCTTAAAACACTTCATAGACAGTACAGAAGAACAGATCAAAAGAGGAATGGGAGTGGGGAGAGTGCCCAAGCTTTTTATCCAGCAAATTCCATGTACAGAGAGAGCTTAACTTCCTGTTCTAAGTAAAATCCAAAGGTGTGAGGTAAGTGGCCATTTTTCCTGTCAGGAGCATCATGTACCTTTCAAAAACGAGTGCTGCCTTTTGCTGCCACCTGCACTTTTTAACTAATGGGGCCAGCAAAGGCACAAGTGAAAACCTGAAATAGATACTTGCATTTTAAACCTCTCTCAGTGGTATTCTTAATGAAACAAATGTTCATTTGGCAGCAAGTGTTTTTCTGTCAGCTTTCTGCCAAGGATGCTTTCCAGGTGATTACTGTAGGGTTACACATCCCTGTCAATGAGATGATCAGGAGAACATCCACAAGGCCGTCTTTATAGCTTGGGTTCATACCCCAGCAGTTGTGGAGCTGCTACCAAAAATGTGATAGGGTGAAGAGGACTTGATTGGAGGTGGTTTTTTTCAGTGTTGTGTAATGTATATAGCCACCCTCCTTGTTTTTTGTTTTACCAATAACTTAGCTCCGTTCAAGGTTTTGGAATTTAATTATGCTTGGTCAAAATAAGTGGTGTTATGAAGGCTTATCTGATCAGTGCTTTGGCTAAGCTTCACTAAGTGCTGATGAGTGATATCTAGCACTTGCTAAAATTGTATTTCATTGCAAGCTTTGTAGAAATTAGAAGCAGAATTTTTGTCTGAAACTGTTATCTGCTTTTTTGCCGTTCTTTTCTTAAAAATTTTGAAGTTAATGGAACAATTTTTCTAATGTTAATTAAAACCATTTAAAAAACATTTTATTCCTCTAGAGATATTTTTTTTTCTGTGATTGGGATTAACTGGACACACTGCAACTGAAGTATCAATCCTAAATATAGTTTGCATTTTAAAAAATCTTTTATATGCCTTATTTGCAAGACAGGTTATTGCCTAAAAATGAGAATTTTTGTTTCCTGCCTTTAGAATGTCCTGCTCTGTGGTTTGGGCAAGGCTTGGTCAGCTCAAACTTTAGAATCTGTTTGCTCATCTTCAGAGGTAGTAGTGTAAAAAGCCATTTTAAAAAGTGGCTACAGGCTAGAGAAGCCCCAAGACTTCCCCCAGTACTTCCCCAGTTTGGGGAGAATTTCAGTGGCAGCGTGTGTATTCTGTGTGACCATGGCAAAAAACGCTGGGATTATTTGCAGCTCTATTTGATCCATGGAATGCACTGCATCTATTGTTAGCTCTCCAGCTGAAGCAAGAGCAAGAGTTGTTTTTCTCTTTTGACATTGCAGCAGGTCTGGCCAGACACTGCTGTATCAGTCTTGAGTAGTTAAAGGTGATAGGATTGGCAAACTTCCCATCCTTTTAGTAGCCAGGGGGGAGCTAAGATGTGGGAGATCATAACTTATGTGGTAGGGATTGCTTTAAAATTCTTCAGAGGACTGCAGGCAGTGTCTCTCTGCAAACCTGTAAAGTTCACTGTGTTCAGCTTTCCTGTTGGGTTTAGTGTCTCTTGGAAGTATAAGCGCTTTTCCTGGATAATTCCTTACCACAGAGATTAAACACTGAGTGTGTGATAGTAATGAGGGCAACATTGTCACATCTAGCCTGTAAACACAGCAGCCTCGCTAGCACATATACACGTGCTCCTTTGCTGCTGCATGTTGCAGAAGAGATCATCATCTCTCTTTTCTTTTCAGCATAAAATTTGGATATTGAACTCCTCACAGTTTCATCACAGAGCACACAGATCTGTTAGTTGTCTCAAATTCAGTCTTGCTCTGCATTGTGCTTTCTAAATTCCGTACATCTGATAGACTGCTCTTAGAGGGGCATGGAGCAATGCTTTTCTGGTGTTACCTGATAACCAGAGAATAAGGCTTGTAGGAACTGGATTTAGGTTGAGTGGTTTGTTATGAAATATTAGATAAAAATATATCAAAAGTAGTGTAGCAGTAGATTACTTATGAAATAATGCAAATAGGTTTGAAAGCTGTTACATCTAAAATTAATGTCAGATTAAGAAAGAAAGCTTGCCAACGTTTCCCCCGTGGTGATCCCTGGGCAGAGTGGCTGTTTATTTAAACTGGAACTTCCTTCTGACTACTTAAAACAATAGAAAATTACTTTTTATCTAAAAGACTTTGCTTCCTATCTTAGATTTAACTGCCTTGATTACAAAGCGAAGAAAACAGGATGTGTAATTTAAACAAGACAGATACCAGGGTTCTACGATTCCCTGCCTATGGAAAGAGTTAGGTTTTGTATGAATTGCAGAGATTTTAATATTAGAGTAGCATTAGAATTGGAGAAGTACTATCTTTGCTGGGACAGACCAGTGGTTGATGTAGTCCTGAACACTGTCCTGGGGAGTAGCAGTAGGAGAAGCTGCTTGGAAGAAATTGTCAGCAACCCCTTAGGGATTTCTCTTCCTCTACCTCTGCCAGCACCCTAGAATCCATTGTCTGTTTTGAGGTGTTTTGGAACATGCTCATAGATTCCTTTTATTATTTTTTTTTAAGAACCTGTTACCCGTGAATTCCTCTAATTCCTGTGTAGCTTACTGATCTTATCTCCTCCATGACTTCCTGTAGCAACAAAGTCCAGAAATCCACTATCTTTGTATGTAACTTTTTAACCTTTAGAGTGGTAGGGATTTATTTCTGTGGAGTCAAATCAAAAGTTCAGATTTGCAATTGCTTCACTTTGCCCTGTCATTGCGAGTTCTGCTTCTGTTAAGCAGCCTGGTTTATGGTATGCAGTACAGTATAGTGAATATATTTCTTTGCAAATAGAATGAAAAAGAAGAGCAATCATTCTGCTTGTGCTAACCTAAGACCAAAAGGGCATTATTAATTTGTCTTCTGTGTGGATTAAGTGGATATGCAGATGAAGGAGTTTCGAGTATCCAAACAGCACCTTCCAATTTATTCCTTTTAGCAAATAAAGGTCTGCACTAGTAAGGGAAGATCTTTCTAAACATTTTGACAATTTTTTGACAGGTTACTTTGGTGATTGCTCTAGCAGTCTGTAATATTTTTGTGGCACCGTTTCTATAAAAGTGTTCTTTGTGTGTCTAGCACAGAGGCAGTACATGTTGCGTAATTTTTATGGCTGGAGGGAAGAGCTTGAAACTTGCACAGCTCCTGTGTGCGATTTACACTGTGCAAGAACAGGGCTTTGCTGCAGCTGTTCCTTGCAGGAATTGTGTCAGGTCACTGTCCTGCTGCTGTACCTGGTTCATTACTCAGATTACAGGTCAGTTTTACTTGTTTTTCTTCTCCCTTCCCCCATTTTTTTTAGGTATCCCTAGGTAGCTGTGTTTAGAACAAAGCACAGAAAACTGAATAGATATCCTGTGACACAGAGGAATATTAAATTTGCAAGCTTAGAACCTGTAATGCAGGAATATGAGTACCAAGTCCTTTAAATGCACAGAGCCCTTGTATGTCAGGAGAAAAGTCAGTAGATTTTTATGGTGTAGTAGTATCGGTTGGCTCCTTAACCTGCCTTCCCTTTATCTCCTTGATATGAGAGTTGTAAAACTAAAGCATGGTGACCTCAGAAGATAGTTATGGTGGCAGTACTCTATATACTGTGACTTTGAGAGACGTGTTTTATTTGACAGTTGAGTTTTTCAGTGTAAGAGATACATTGAGTGAAAAAACCCCGGATCTGTAATATGGTCAAAGTACTGAAATGCTTGAATTTACTCCTCTTATTTTAATGTTGGCCATTGCATGCTTACTGCTTACATTTGTGGATTGGCATAGTCTGTGTATTGTGAATGTTAGGATTACTCTAGGAATTTTCACATAGCATTTCTGGATGTTTGAAATCTTAATGTGACACTAATGAAGGTTTTGGGCTTGATTTCTCTTATATCCTCAGTTGTCATGAACAGGAGTAGGAGTAATCCTTCAGTGATGAAAGGTGGAAATTTTGTGGGCTTTGGATATTGAAGAGGTTAACAGTCTAATGTTGAAGTACAGGCAAGAAATGAATGCGTAACTCTTCCTGATTTGTTCTGGGGAATCTGAAATTCTGTTTAAAAAAGTTCACAGGTAGTGTACACTCAGAAGGTATAGTTAGTTACAGCAGAATTCTTTTTTTTTTTTTTGCCTGACAGATGCTGGCTGTAAAGAGAGAATGTAGCTGTATATAAGAAAATGTGATTGTGTTCTAGTTAATTCAAAATTCAATTATATTTCCATGTCAGGACCAAAAGCTGTCTTTATTTACGGTTGTAAAGCTCCCATTGAAAGGAGCGGAGGTTATGTAATTTAAATTTAGGCCAAATTAGGTTCTTTTGGATTGTAAAATGGAACAGTGAATGATACAGGAAAGGCCTTACTTGTCTTGTATGTTAGAGTTACAGCGGGGTAACACCTAAGGAGGATATATGCTGACCACAATGAGTTGCCTTTACAAATAACTTACACAGAACTCCCATGTTAAGGTGGATAACTCTTTTAAAACAGAAAACCTCTGCTTTGTTTTTCCTTTAAAAGCAGCTGTGAACTTAATTCATTACCTCTCTGATCTAATTAAGAGGCCCAACTTTGTGTTTAACTGTTTTGTTTCTCTGCAGTATTGTTGCTGATGGCTAGCTGCAAAAATCAGAATGTACTTTGGTGTTTTAAACAGAACTTATTTTCACATGCCCCTTTTTTTATTTTTTTTTTTTTAATTTTTTTAATTTTTATTGTCCTGGGAAATGGAACTCTGACTGAAAAGGTGGTCAGTGTTTGTTTGGGGTCTTTCAACAAATGAGTATTTTTTTCTGCTAATTGCTTTTATAGGTGGATAATACCACAACCTAGATTAAAATCCAAAAATAAATAAATTTTTGCAATAAATTTGGATTCCTACTCAAATTGTAGTGACAGCAAATCGATAATGAAATGCTGTCTATAGGCACTTGCTATTATAACTGAATCACTTGGTTTAAGTTTTATCACTGGAGTACGCAAAATTGAATATTTGATCAAGGGTAGACATGATTCTGGCTGTTGGTGCAGTATGAATTTTGCAAAGAACAGCATTTTTGGCTGTTAGGATTCTACATAGTGAACAGAAAAGAAACTGAACAAAAAGTGTTAAGCAATAAGAAGAAAGATTTTTCCAGTAAAAATCGGAATGATGGGATTGTTAGGTAAATGTCCTAGGATGATGTACACAAATGTAAATATAGAGATTTTGTGTGAGTTCAATCTAGGCTGCATCAAGTAAATTAAACTTACATGCTTAATACTACAGGATGTATTAATTTAATGCTATGGCTTCCTCTTCAGAGGAAGGGCTGGTGTATTGCAGTTCTCCTGTGTAAGCATCCAGCAGGCTTGTTATCAACTGGAGAAGGATCTGGAGGGAGCTTTTTGTCCCAGGTGCTGTGCCACGCCCTGGTGCTTACCTGGCTGCCAGGAGAGGCCCCGGCAGGTTCTGCAATAAGCCAGTGTTTCAGCAGGCACCACTTGAAATGTGGGACAGTGGGAGAAGTCAGCTTTGACTTCTGGTCCTAAAGATTCTTCAGAAACCGAGTTCAAGTCTCTAAGGTGTAGGACTTGTTGGAAAGCTGTTTTAAACAGCTTCAGAATCAAGCATATGGGGCTTTTTAGGGTGGTTTTTGTTTCTTCCCAAAGTTATATAATTTTCAGGTCTGGAGATAGCTTTAGAATAATAAGTGATATTATGATACCGAAAAGTATTTGAAGTACTTCTTAAAGTTTGGGGAGTGAGAACTTTATTTAAATTACATTACAGCTATGGTCATGCAGACTCAGACAATGTATTCACTGATTCAAGCCAACAATTGGTATGTGAAAAACAGGGACCTGTTGTCTTTGGGATTGCACTTTGAGTCAAATGGCATGCACAGAGCAGGAATTTGTGCAGTCATTCTGCAAACAGACCTTGTGTACCGTCTGACAGGTTTTTTTATCTCTCCATATATGCTGAAGTCAAAACTTTCAAAAATAAAAATTTGCTGATCTATGCAAGTTTTAACTCTAAGTTTCCATTAGCCAGTGTTTCTAAAAATGTAACTTCGTATATGAAAGGGGAGCATGGATAACACCGACCTAATTCTAGCACAGAGAATGTCCATGCAAACTTTGCTACACAGTTTTCCTCTCTGTTTTCTTGCAGACAGATTCAGACCAATCTGTTACAAAAAGCAGAAGAGAAGGTTCAATATCTCCTCTTCATCCTTTAAACGTATTTATGTGCCTGGCATGAAAGACCACTCACGGGGGCTGGACCTTTGGAGACCAAAAGCTGATTTGAGAACCGACACCAAATAACATAAGCCCAAAATTCTCAAGCTCTTTTTTTAGGAAGAGTGATTTAATAGTTGTTCAGCCTTCAGTGGTCAGTTGTTTGAATCTAATTATCAGAGTTGTCCCAAGTTGTTAGAATTTATCCAGACACTGCAGAATTATATGGGACAACTGATCCCAGGTTTCTCAGGGACATTGGTAAGATTGATGGCTTGGGCATTTGTTGTCACTTAAAGCTCTGGTAGAAGTAGTAGCAGCTGGAGGATAAACATCTGAAGTGGTTGATAACTGAAGTTAAATTAGACTTAAATATGGGCTGCAACATCTGAGAAGCTAATGCATGTCTGGAGGTGGTGAACAGACACCAATTGCCATAGCTGGAATCACCAGGCACTTGCAGATGTTTGTGGTGTCTGACACCCTTGGGTTTCTAGAACAACTTGGGTGCGACAGAATGTTTTCGTAGCGTGGGTCAGGTTGGAAGGGGCCACACTGGTTCATCTGGTCCAACCTCCCTGCTCAAGCAGGGTCATCCCAGAGCACATGGCACAGATTGTGTCCAGATGGTTCTGGAATGTCACCAGTGAGGGAGACTTCACAATCTCTCTGGGCAGTTTGTTCCAGTGCTCAGTCACTGCAAAGTTTTTCCTGATATTCAAGTGGAGCTTCCTGTCCATCAGCTTCTGTCCATTGCCTCTTGTCCTACTGCTTGGCACCACTGAGCAGAGCCTGGTCCATCCTCTTGGCATCCTCCCTTCAGACAATGATAGACATTGCTGAGGTTCTCTCTCTATTGTCTCCTCTTGAAGCTGAACAAGCCCGAACTCCCTCAGCCTTTCCTCGTAAGGGAGATGCTCCAGATAGCAAAGTTGACAGGCACAATGCTTGAAGAGAAGCTGTACATGCTTGGAACTTTTTTGAAACCATCTGTAATCCAGAATTTTAAAAGAAGCAGATAAAGATCGAGACTGTTTGACCAAAAAATTTGCATATTCTTATCAGTTGGAACAAATATCATTTGAGAAACCACAGCGGAATGAGTTTCACCAAGCACTTAAATAATTGAAACCACTGAAACTTAAATAGAATAATACTAAAAACAAAACTATGGTTTTACTATATTAAAAATTATTGGGAACTGCAACCAGGAGTCTGTTTCTAGACTGTTTAGGGATTAATTTGGTTCATTTAGGGATTCATTAGTTTCATTTTGTTTCATTTTAAGGAAAGTTATTGCTAAAGGCTAATGGGTTCTAGAAATGATAAAACCAGGTAACGCTTGATGTTGATTATTCAGTCTTACTTTTCACAGTCTCTTATCATTTATGAGGACCAGGTTTCTGGTTCTCAGAATAGTGGTGTAAATGCCTCCCATGATGGTAAAGGAAGATGAACTATTTTGTTTCTTCCCTCTGCCCAAAAAGTTATCTCTGCATGTGCTGCCATGTGTGATATTTGAAACTTGGAATATTTGTCTCTTATACCTTGTCTGAAATATTTAGGACAAATGCTGCTTTTTGAGCTTGAAAACAGACAATTTAGTGTCTCTGCCAGTGTATGGGAAACACTGAGTTTGAATCATTATTATGCAAGTACTGCCCTCTTTTTTTGGTAAGAAGGGGTTTGTTCCTTTGTCAGCAACCTGCAAGTCTTTGGTGTATCTTGTGGAAGTCGCATGTGTAAGGAGGCAGAACATTCTGCTCTAACCATGAAGAGCTTTCTCTGTAATCTGTTATCCTGGGACTCTGAATTAATCAGATGCTTGCTCATAATTTACCAGGATCATTTCTAGACACTGCTGCATTTGAGGGACTGTTTATCCTGGGCAGATAAGTCAAAATACAAATCACTTGGAGAAGTGTGAGAAAAAACAGTAAGAACACTGCTGAGCTGTGTCTCACTTATGTTGATGAAATATTCTGAATTCAGGGAAGATTTCTCATTTCCTAAACTATCATAAGTGAGTGTTTAGATCCTTGCTCTTATAACTTTGTCTCTCAAATGTTAAAGGAAGTTGGGATACTGTAGGCATCGGGTTTTTTTACTGTCATAGATATTGAGAGGCTCAAATGACACAGCACGGTGCTTTGGGCCACCAGCTGGTGCCGTAATTGCAAATTAGTTGAGCTGTAGCTTCAGATCCTAATAAAGTTATGCATGCTCCTTGGGTGTTTCTCAGACATGGGAGCGGAGCCATGGTCTGGGAACATCTGAGCCAGATTCATTTGGCTGATTGATTCTTACTCTGTACCTTCTGAGACAGCCTCCTGCTGCTCTGGAGGCGATAAAACCAGCACCTAAGTGCTGCCATACATTTTGTAACTCTGCTGCTGGATCCTGACCTTGTTTTGTGTAAAGCCAGTGCTGGTCTCTCCTGTGACAGGGTTCAGCTGTGATGGATACCTGTGATCCAGGGGTGCTGGGTGAGGAATTGCATCACTGCCTGGGGGGTTTGATGTGATGGGATCTGTCCCTCTCCGCAGAAAGGGGTGCTGGCATCTTCTGCCTGCAAATGTGCTCTGCTGGCTGGGAGGCCCAAGGGCTGCACAGGGGTGCTCCAAAAATAGCAACTTGAGAATAAAGAATCCAATAAACTTATCTTGACATGTATAACTTTTTCAGACTCTTCTGAGATTTCACAACATTTCTAAATAGTCTCTTCTAGTATTTCACTGTTAGGGGAATTTTCCTGTTATTCTTGTTTATGGAGGATGTTGTTAGTATATCCCCAGGTTTTTTTTTTTTCCTCTGTGTTGAATGGTTTGCTCTGTTCTTTTGCAACGTTGTAACTCCCATGTCTTTTTTTGATGCACTTCTGCCTTGCCAACTGTTTTCCCAATTTGTATGTCTGCTGCAGTCCAAAGTGTGCTACTTTGTGCTCATGTTTGTAGAAAGCTAATTGAAGGTACTTTTTCCTTATGCTTTAGATTTTACATTATATGGATAGTTGTCAATACCATATACTTAGCATGGAGTGCTTCCCCCTGCCCTCAATAAGTTGGCTAATGATGAAAAGCAGTGCCTGTCACTTCCGTGTGATCTTTAGTCCTTCCTGGTAGGAAGGTGGTGCTTTGCCTATAGTCCTGTATGTTACCTGAGCCAGATTATTACAAACAGTTCCCAAATGACCCCTAGTAGTTACAGCTTCCCCCCACCCCCGCCCCACATGTACTATTTCATGACAAGCTGCTCATCAATGGATTTGTCACAGAAAAGGTTATAAAGTGGTGAATCTTACATTCCACAGGTAACTGGGAATCTTAGTTTTTATGAGCATGGTTTTCATACTTGGAGGTAAATTTGCCTCTCAACAGAAAGTTCCTGCTCTTGGCAGTAACAGAACCATTTGGGTTGTTTTGGCCAAGGCATTGTTAATGTTGCTAGATCTTGCATTGTGAATGTTGATTACTTAATGGAGGTGAAGAAACTGTTTTATACACATGTACTTTGTACAGTTTTTAAAAAAATTTGGATAATTTTGTATAAAAGCCCTATAGGCTTATGCTGCACTATAAAAGACCTGCATGTTTTTTCATGAGGCTGTTCCATAAACTGAATGTCTTTACCTGATGCAACAGTAGCTTTAGGTGGTTCAGAGTGCTGCTTCACCCCTTTGGAGGCTTTTAAAATTGTTTCTTTAGCTATTGAGGTGAAGGAAACGCAGGTGCTCATGGTGAGTCTCAGTGTAGGCTGTGTTTTGTGAGGAATTGTGAATAGTATTTGGTCCGTTCCCAGACTTCTCAATTTGCTTTGAATGCTCCCTTATAATGTGTTGGCTACTTTTCTGACCATTGTTAGGCAGGAAGAGGTAAGACTGCATGCTGATGCTTGTTATTGTATTTTTTCATTTGGATATTTTCTTCAAAATGACTGTGCTTTTGTGATGGTTTTGGGTTATTTTTTTTAAAAGTCTTGCTCCTGTGGACATCTGTGTGTCTCCACTTAATTTAGCAGATATTAGCTGTTAAAAAACACTGCCTGATGTCTCAGCTGGTGGAGGGAGAAGTGTTGCCATAGCTGGATTTAAATAACCTCTGTCCTGCTTTGAGTGCAAATGCTGCTGTAGGTCTGACCCAGCACCATAAGGAAAACAGCTACTGACATCCAAACTACTGCTTTTAACAAGGCCTGGATTTGATTAGACTGCCTAGGTTGCTGGCAGGCTTAGATGCCTGGAATAAAAGTTTCTAAACCAAACCAGAACTTTGGCTAATTCAGAACATTGTGCTGGTAGGGTAGCTAACCAGTTTGCTGGGGCTTCTTTTCTCCTTTGGCCTGGAACAGCCTTTCTGCAGCTTTCTGCTTTGTTCACTCATTGCTGGCAATCAGAACCTGGAGTCCCCCCTGCTTGGTTTTGCTTCCTATGAGTCCGTTTGTCTCAGTTTTGTAAAAAGCCCTGAAGCACTTCTGAAGCAACTTGCATGAGGATGCAGAAGAACTCTACCATGGAGAAGCATGTGCTTCTAATAGTTTATGGTTACATTATCCTCGCTGGCATGCTGGTAGATGGATTCAGAAGTAGTGTGCAGTCTGACAAAATATGATTAGTCTGCACTTACTGGTGCACGTAGTGTCTGGGAAACCCTGATGTAAGTCTTGCAAGGCTTTATCTCAACAGTCTTGCGTGATAGCCTTTAGGAGCTTTTTTCCAAAACAAATGACTCACAGCCCTTAGGTACTTCATAGAGGCACTGAATGCAGTTCTTTGTACATGGGAGGAGGGAGAACAAGCAGTTTACCTTTTTGCTTTTAAAGATAAACTCTATAAACAAAACAACCCCCACAACTAATATGCTGATGTAGGGGAGGAAAAAGGTCACAATGGAAAAAAAGTTTAAGGTATATAATTTTCTGTAGTCTCTAATAAGGTTGTTAGTGTTTTCTGGAACATTACCCATTCATTTTATGCACGGAGATGTATCAACTAAGTTCTGTTGACTTTGTGTCACATTACATTAACCAAATTTTATCATTGCATTTCATCGCCTGCTTTTTAAGAAATGAATTTGGACAATTGGATATGCAGAAATGGAAACTGGATTAGACTATATCAGGGACCAACTAATTGAACTGTGGTTTTAACATATGACCACATATGGCATAAAGCTGGTAGTAAAACTTCTCTTTTCTCTCTGTCTCTCTGCAGAATACCTATTTAGGGTTGGTAGTGCAGTCTGTTTGCTTACCTCAAGTTAACAGCTGATCACATAACGTGGTTCGGAATATGAATGTTTAGCTAGTCTGAAAATGCTGTATGGTGTTAATCCCCTTGATTTGTGTATCACTTGCCTAAAAGAGGGCTTTTGTGAGGCAGGTAAGAACTGAAGAGAACTAAATCTTGTTAAGTGCATAGCTGGTCTTACCAAACTGATGTGTGTGCTACACATTTTTGAGTTAAAAACAAAAAAACCCACCCATCAACACACCAGGAAAACCCAAAACAAACAAACAAAACCAAAAAAACCCCACCCAAGCTTCCTCAAAACTCCTTGTTTGCAAGCAGACCTGAAGGTCCTGGTTAGAGAGTAGGATTCTCAAAGCTTCTGCTAGGAGGGAAGATGCAGAACACTCCCTGCGTGGTTTAAAGATTAAACCTCCGAGCGTAGCTGTTGAAAGGGTGTCGTGACACTGGAAAAACCCAGCCTAGTAGTAAAGGCTGTAAATAGCTGTCAAATGTTCTCTGACATGAAGCCTAAGATATCTTAGCACTGAAATGACTATGAGGCACAGCAACGTCGTAAAATGCTGGTTAAAATGAGGCAAGATTGCCTGGAAAAGGTGGTTTCTAAAATGAAGCTGTAGCTGGAGAGGGAAGATAATACAATGGTTGGAGTGTTGATCAGGAGTGATGAAAGCCACGTTCCATTTGGAGCTCGGCAACAGCCATCTTGTACAATGAGAGAGGCCCCTGGGATGCCAGCTGGATTGTGCTGCCTTTATGCGTTAAAATAGCGTTTTCCGATAATTACTGCTGGATTAGCTGAACTAGTGAAAATCCCTGTGCAGATAAAGCTTTCTGGCACTTGCAGCTAGCACAAACCTAAACAATGGATATGCTGATAAGGAGTCTTAATTTTCTAGTGTGAGCAAAATTGTTCTTCAGTTCACCTTTGTGTTACAGTTGCTCCTCTAAATAATTTATTAGTGCAAATAATCAATGAATATGTAACTTTGCTTTTAAATACTCTTTTCCCTGTTGGAGTTTACAAGTCTTTTTTTCATTTGGAAAGTACAGTGGTTAGTATAGGCCTCTACCTGTTTATTCTTCTAATGTGTTTTTAATCCTTAAAACCACAGAATAGAAGTCTTAACTGGCTAGAGCTGCTGTTCTGTTTGAGCTGTTTGCATTCCTACTTTCTAGATTGAATTTCTAGTTTCAGTTTAATGAGAATTACTTCCTTATATGTAATGATTCATTGAATAAACTTGGGTAAGAAAAGATAAGCAGTAAAATTAAGTACAAAGTAGTAGTATTTTCAGTTTAAATACTGGGCTCTCAGTGTGATATAAGGTGTAGTGAGTTATGCTCCTTGAAAAGGAGGAAATAAAATAGCTGACATTAGTTCGAACTAATATTAGAAGAAAGTGTCTAAACATATCTTCCAGTTTTGATAGTAATGTAATAAATGCACTCTTGCTACATCAGGGTTTTTTTGGATCTAATTACTATTTTGAAAACTTTATTTTCCTGTTTTTCTGGTAAAGGAAGCCAGTAACTACTTTTGTCCCTGCCCTAAAGGAAAAAAAGTATTTTTATCAGAACTTTAAGGGACTTCCCGAGCTGTTAATACCATTGGGTATAAAGGACTTACACAGTGGAATTTTTTAAATATAATGCATTATGTGTACAACATAACATATGAAAATACAAAAATCGGTATACTTCTTTCTTCTTAGTGATGTTTTTTAATCAAGTTTTGGCTGTGTTGGGAGTCAAATCTTGTATCCAAGTGCAAGTAGAAATTCACATGCAGAGTTTTGGATTTGTTGTTTAATTATTTGTATTTGTTCATGCTGATATACTTGAAAATGTGATTTGTCATGTCTGGAAAAGTTTAAAATGAAAGGAGTCTTGGGAAATACAATCTCCTTTTGCTATCACCAGTAGATGTGATGCAATTTGTTCTGAAACTTGGGGGTAGAGGTAGGTGGTATTTTAATGGAACAGAACATGGATATGTCCCTGTTACTGTGGATCCTGCTGTTTAACAGATTAGCATATTGTCCTGTTTTCAGCTGGGGCACACATTTAAGATCAAAGTAAATGTGAAAGAGAGTTGCCTTTCGAGTCCTAAAGTCGAGGTTTTGTCTCTAAACATGAGCATTTGCAAAGCAAAGGGAACAACTGGAGAGACAGCTGAACCGCTTAGGAATTGGGACCAGGAAAGCGAGGCAAACACAGTTTCTCACTGTTTAACTTGGTAACTGTTTTTCTGGTGTGAAGGCAGATCTCAGTGACAACATTTAAGAAGCTAACAAGCAAAGCATCCTAAAATGGGGGAAACAAAGTATTGCAGTCTTAAGCAATAAGTACTTTGCCAAGAGGTTTGAAATACTAAAAGAGCTGCTCTCTAGAAGAAAAACCAGTGTGTAATTCATGATAAAGATGTTGATCAATATGGTAACTTTTATGACTTTGCATAATAATTTAGTAATGTCTTCCATGTGGGTGTTGTCTGCTCTGGAGTGAGACTGCTCTTTCTTTTTTTCACTGTGTCATCATTTTGGTAGAATTTTGGTGATAGATCCATTTCAGAGAGGTGAGATGTGTTGAAAAATAGTTTTTGTTTTATTCATTGAGATGACAGTGCAAATGGCCGTTTGTGCTGGCTGCTCTGTGTGGGTGAAACCCCTCCAAACATGTGCTTCAAGCACACATCTGCGTTGATACACTTCTGTTCAAGGGCTGTGTGCTTACTGCCACTGCACTCTAGCTGCTTATTTTTTATTGCAAGAGATGCTTGAAATAGCTGACATTGTGGGAAAATCAAACAGCTTCTACTCAGTGTTTCATGGTGCATCTAGATCATCCAATTTTCTGGGACAGAACGTTAGATGTAATGAATGCACAAATGTTAATGTTAATTATTAACTAGATTGAATTAGTTACTGCAGTTGTCTGTTGGTGTTCAAAGTTAAAAGTGGGTCACTGAGTCTCAAAATACTTTTGCAATGAATTCTAGCATTGATTTTTGTATTTCTCCTTGTGCTATTCTTTGTCTGCTAGTCTGGAGAGGAAGAGTAGAGCACTTCAAGCCTTTTGCTTGTAGCCTCATTAGTGTACAAGTAACCTGTCCCTTCTGTTAGAGTGACAGTAGCCCATGCATGACAGGACAGATTCCTGTGAATCCCACTCCCAGCTCCAGAAAAAGGATGTAATTTATGAATAAATATATAAATAGTGGCAGAATTTTTAGACCATGTTACCTTTACCACCTTGTTATTATGGAAGTCATTAACTGATGAAGTCAAGCTTCAGACTTTGGGAAATGCACAATTTTTTACTGTTAGTTGTTAAATAGCACTGTATGAAGGATATTCAGAGGAAAAACTGATCACAGGTTTGAATGATTATAGGTTAATTTAAACTGCATTTAATAAAGAGTGTATGCAATTCAGATTATACCTAAGGGACTAGATTTTAATGACAAGCCTTAGTACCTCGAGGGAAGTGTATTAGTAAGAATTGCTGGAAGAAGTGAGGAATTTGGGGGGTGGTGTATGAGTTGGAATCAGGAATTTCTTCAAGTTAGAGGTTAAAATCTTGACTGACTTGCAGTCAGATGTGGAAGAAGAGCTTCTGAAGTAGCTGTGTGAGTAGCCACTTCAGGAAGGATATTACTAATATGTAGGGTATAGGAGGGGTGAAAAAACAGTAGTTTAAAAAGTGATATTGAGAGATAAAATGATGTGGGAAAGAAATCAGAGTTATTCAAAATAAGACTGACTTAGCTTTGCCAAAAAGTAATTTGGATCAAAGAAGAGACAGACGAGTGCAAGAAAAATGTGCTGTTCAGTGAGTAAATGCAGTAGTTTGGCCTGAAAATTGAATTCATATTTCAATATAGGTGATAACTTTGACTGCATTCAATGGCAAATGTAAATAACCCATAATTGAAGTGAAAGCAGAATGCTTCCAGATTGTGTCAACTTGATGATGATAACCTCTCCTTGATTTGTGACATTTGTATGTGGAAACCTGTGCTCAAAGAAGAGAATAGAGCTCTGCTGTAGAGAGGCATTTAAGTGGAAATTTAGTATTCCTTTGTTTTGCACATTATCATAAATGTCTGTACTGAATGCACAACATGAAGATGCTCATTAGATTTTCCTGTACAAGGAAGCAGTTGTAAGTGGGGTAATTTTTACACATCAGTGTTTGCTTACTACACTGTGACAGGTCTTGGGTTGCTTAAGAACTCATTTGTTTAGAGATGCTTGAATAAGGCCCAGAACATTGCCTTATCCTGGTGCCCTCAGAAATGAGGACAAGATTGTCAAGAGCCGTGTTTATATTTGAAGTATTTTGTAGTACAGACTTGTTAAGAGATGTCAGAAATTCATGAGTCAATCTTACATGTTTTGTTGGGAGGAGAGTATGAAAGAAATAAGGCTTATTGCTTATTATTAAATATTCAGACATTTATTTGGTAGTACACATCTGTGATGTAAATATTATGCGGTTTATTTAAACGTTTTAGACTTTGAATATTACAACTACCAACAGTGTTTAAGATCTTCATTTAAAGGCTACAGAAGGAGAGGCTGCTTGAAACTTCAAGTGTGAAATACATGTTGTTATTTTTAGGAAGAGCATTCCAATAAAATGAGGTGCTAAGGCAGAAATTGTCATAAATAAGGTACTTATATATCTACAGTTCAGTGGGGTGTTCTCAAAGAATGTTACTTCTTCTAGAGCCATGCAGTGTCTTAGTCAAGGTGGGAGTTCTTGGGGTTCATCTGCTCCCGTCACCTTGGTTGGATTGCCCAAAGCCTTGTCCAGATGAATTTTGAAGTCTGCAAGGATGGAGATTGCACAGCTTCTCTGGGCAGCCTCTGACAGTATTTCACTGATCTCTTGGTGCAACTTTTCCTTGCCTGGTTAAAAGCTCCTTTTCTGCAATTTTTAATTATCTCTCCACTTTCTGTAGTGTGTTTCTGAGAAGACTGTGACTCTTATTCTCTGTAATGCCCTGTTGAGTTAGTTGAGAGTGGCCCTTACGTTCTGCCTTAGCTGGAGACTGAACAAGCACAGCTGTGAAGCTACTCCTGCTGCATCTTTTACTCTAGCCCCATTAATGGTTTTCTCTTTGATTTGCTCCAATTTGTCAAAGTCTTTCCTTCCACTGGGGAGCCCAAAACTGGGCACAATGTGCCAGATACTGTCTGAATAGAGGGGAATAATTACTTTTTACATCACTGAGGTTGTTTTGTCCTAGGTGCAAGTTTTAGCCCTTGCCTCCAGATTTCTTGAGGTTTCTGTTCCCTGATCTCTCCAGCCTGCTGAGAAACCTCTGAATAGCAGCTCTAGTATCCAGCATGCCAGTCTATCCCAATTTACGGAAATGCATCCCCAGACTTGCTAAAGTTGCATTACATCCCATTTTCCTGGTCGTCAACAAGTGCATTAAACAGCATCGTAGCTGGTATTGACCCCCCTGAGAAATGCACCAGTAACAGCTTACCAGGTAGATGTCAAACTGCTGCCTGCAACCCTTTGAGCCTCTGGCTCCCCAAACCATGGTTCTTGTTGTGCTGGCGGATGGTCATGACATTTGTCTTTTTCAGGCTGTCAGGAATTTGTTTTGATCACCCTGTAAAGCTGTTAGAGGAGCCACATGATGTCACCACATGGTGCCTTCACCTGTGTTGGGTGCATGCTGTTCAGTCGGATGGACTGTCTGTATCCAATTCATCAAACTGGAGTCCCTAACTTTATTTCCCTCTAATGTAATACTCATGAAGACCTGGGAAGTCTGAGAACAAAACTTGCTTTTGAGACCAAGGCAATTACATGTAGCTTTTTTGTGTACTTTGCCGCTCCCATTTTCATGATTAATCCATAAAACTGTAGGAGGCTTGGGTTGGAAGGGACCTTATAGATCACCAAGTTCCAACCCCAGTGCCATGGTCAGGGACACCTTCCACTAGACCAGGTTGCTCAGAGCCCCATCCAACCTGGCCTAGTTTTTATTCATGTCAATGTCAACCTGGTGTTCAAAAACAAGGGTTAAATTAACAAAACGTGACTTTTTTTTTTTTTCTTTAGGTGAAATTACATTTCAGAAAGACAGTTCCTTCTTGCAATGAATCTTGTAATGAACCATGAGTTGCATATTCATATGTTAACACTGGGGCGAGAATGTGTCACTCGAAGATGAGCCACATTCCCTTTACACAGATCTCTACATCAGAGGCTGCCCTTGCATTAAATAGGTGATGTAGAAACGCTGCTCTCTTGCTGTTCCAAGAGGAGCTGGGCATTTGTTATCTGAAAGTAAAATGAGTTACATGATCTGTGGTGGTGGTAATGTAATGACGGATTCTGTTGCAGTGTGTTCGGAACTCGGATTGCCTGGGGAGTCTGGGCTCTGAAAGCTGTGATTTGTACCATGTGTCAAAAGCTTAGGAAATAACAGAAGAAGGTCACTTTTTGTTAAAATATGTGTAGAACATAGGAAATGTATGTATGTTAAGTGGTTTTTCACAGGAAGTCATCAGCTGTCAGTCTAGTTGTTGAAGATGGTGTTTTTCATGCCTGCTTATAAAGGCTTTCCACAGTATGTTGGGCTCAGATTCATGGAATCATAGCAAAGAAAGCAACAAGCCCTCAAAAAATAGACTATTTGTAGGAAAGAAGTAATGTGTCTTGCTAGCTTTTGGCCCTGGCCTTTTAAGACCTTCAGGTTAAAAGATTTGAACTTTTCAATATGTCATGATTGTTCGTATTGGGTAAAGGTACTGATTTCACGGTTGATTGCTTTGTTCAATTACAGGGTACCTTGATGATTAGAGATTGGTTCATTCCCAGATTTTGCTGTAGAGCTTTTTTTCCATTAGCTTTGACAACAGAGAGACAAACCAAGAAACTGGTTTTTGATAAAAATCTATCTTGAGGTAGGTGAAAGATCATGGTAGGAATAATCTTCTGCTCCTGTTTTACTGTTGAATAAAATCACTACCCAGACAGAATTAGCCTTTACTGTGGCAGAACCTTTGGCTTGTGATGCCGCTGTATCGAATCTGCTTTGAGGAAACAGAATCTATTTCAATTACTGCTTAGATTCTGCACAGCCTTTTAGTGTAAGCATAGTAGTAAATGCCCTGAAGAAATATGTTTGAAGAATCAGTGGAAAAATGGATTTCATTATAACAATGTAATATTTGAAGGAAAAAATCAGGATAAATTACCAAAGATGCCATGTCTAAGAGAACACCCCTGTGTAAGAGGATAAAAGAAAACAAGAATATGGATGAGTGCATGGAGCAAGCATAAACTGAATTATCTTATTTCATGGTTCTGTGGAGTCTAAATGAAGGACTTTATTTTACCAGTATAAAAATAATGGCTAGAAAGATTTCCCCTGTCAGTGTAAATGTGTTATAATTAAATTGTTGGCCTCTGTATAGTTCTGATTTTTTACAAAACATCTGTTGGAAACATTTATTGAAAAAAAAGTCTTCATGATTCTCTATGGGATGAAAAGATCTAGAAAATAGTGGAAGAAAGTGGGAAAATATTGCTCTTGTCCCTTGCAGGTTGTTTCATTGAAAACCTTACCTCCAAGCTGACATCATGAAGGCTTCTAATCAAGTATTCCCATGAAGTTATCACTAAGTTTGCATACAAGGCAAAGACCAAATCTGTGTATAAAATTCCAGTATATCCATGTTCTTACTTCTCTGTCTCAGACTTGGAATTTTAAACAAACCTGGTAATGTTTTTTTTTTACAGTGAATTTTGGACAAACTGGTTGTGATGCTTCAGAGTAAATTCTTCACTGGGATGTAAAAACCTCATTTTTTGTTTTAAGCATCCAAAGTATTGTCTGCACCACAGCTGAGCATGCTTTTTGGACACTTACAGCATTCTGTAGATCCAAATTTGTTATAAGGAAAGCCTTGAACCTGCAATGCAAGCCATGAAAAATTGTTTCTCTTAATAGACACAAAAATAGATAAATATCTGGGTAGTACAGTAATACAAACAAGTATTTCTACAAATACATATCAAGGTTAGCAGGTAACCTATGGAAAATTAAGTCATGAATGTGAAGTCTTGAGTTTGATCTTGGTGGTTTTCGATGACAGCTTTGAGCATCTCTGGTTTCGTGGAATGGAGTGTGTACTAAGGATGATGAAAGTTCAGAATCCTGTGTTTTTTAAAGGAAAAATGGTCATTCCTTCTGTCTGCTGAAGGAATTGCTTTAAAAGCACCCCTACCTTTATGTATTAAAGGATTTAAATTTCTGTTTCTCTGTGAAAACGGGTATCTGGTTTAGGGTAATTACAGAGTCTATTTAAATTGAGAGTTGAGAAGTGAAGTATCTTACTATCATCTTTGGTTTGTGATGAAAATTGGACTTCAGAGAGTATTTATGAGTTTAAGGGTGGAAATTACAACTAAATAAAGTTAGTCACATATGTATAATATATATGTTATTAATACTATATTACATTATTGCATATTATAATACATAGAGTTAGCTGTTGTTCATACAACTAGTTTCATGTAATTCAAAATCCATGCTTTTCAGTCTGCTGTTCTTAATTCCTAGTAGTACTTCATTTTTTTTTGAAGTTTGTCCCTGCAGTGTCAGCATTTGTTGGTTTGACTTGTCATATTCTCTGTTATACATTCCTGATTTCCTTTGAGGGAATAGGTGAATTTTTGTGTGAATCAGCATACGACAAACCTAGAGACGATACTGAATTGCCAACAAAAAATTACTTTGTCCTTTGCACAAAATATGAAATATGGCATGTGAAATGTTTGGGTAGAAAACATTTTGTTTGGTTTTAAATTAGGAATTCTGTGTGAAAAGTAGACTTCCATTTGACATCAACCTGCTGTTCTAAATAATATTTCTCTTTCTGCCTGAATGTCCTGCAATGATTTCTTTCAGCTATTTGATATTCACCTGCTGCTGTGGAACAAGCTACAAATGCAGAATCATCAAGGAACAGATTTATAGCAACAAGAGAAATTTATGAGAATTTTCTGGCTGCAAGACCAGACTTCTCTTAAATTAATGTTAAATGCTTTTATGCACAAGATGAAAGGCAATTTTTGTGCAGTGGAAGGTGCTCATTGAGCAAAGAAAGTTTGTCCTCAGCAAACTGTGTGCCAACTACAACTCTGGAGTGTTGCAGGATCCTGGGCCAAAAGCAAAGCACTTTTCCTTTGCCAACTATTAATCCCAATGATACAATTTCCCCTGCTTCTCAGCAGTACTAGTTTTATTTCTAGTTGGGACTTTCCCATGCAGGATTCTCTGCTGGTTTCTGATGTTGCAGCTAATCTGTATTCTGAGTAATTCATGAGACGAAAAAGTGGGAGAGATGAATGAATCTCTCAGTTATCAATCAAAAGTTTGCTAGGCACAGGCAAGTACAGGAGAGCTGTTAGTGAAGCAATCTGGGATTTCTCCCTCCGCATTCCCCTCCCGTTTTAACAGCCACTCTCATTTGAGTTGGATCTACTGGAAGGAATAAATAAGGACTCTTGTCCTGTGGGGGGTTGTAGTGTCTGAAGAAGAATCCACATGGAAACAGCTCAGATTAATCAGCTGGTCCTAACCGAGTCTTACTTTAAAACCTGAATGGCAAGTAAATTCTGTACTGGCTGAAGTGTTGGAGTGGGCAAGCTGCATCATTTGAAGTTGGGTGCAAGTAGGACAGCTTAGTTCCTTCTGCTGTACCAAACATGTGATGTTGCCTTGCCAGCAGCATGTTCAACTGGGCTTTAGTAATGCAGGGAAAGTTGAGATTCTTGCTTTTCAGCTGAGGATGAGTTAGAGAGAATTAACTTCTTGAACTTACTGAGCTGCTGTGTTAACCTCTGCAGAGCCCTAATGGTTTATATTTTTTCATGATGCCCTGTTGATGGTGTGGATGTGTGGCTGGCAGGAGGAGGTGGTAATTGTTATACTCAGCCTCCTCTGAGACGTCCTTCTGGCTGAAGTGCTAAAGTTCAAGAAATGAATAAAATCAAAGCAGTTGATTATGAGTTTAAAACCTAAAGTAACTCAGAGTTCTTCCCGTCTCCCCACTCACATCACCCCCACCAACAAATCCAAGCCCTTTCCCCTACTCCCAAAAAGAAATGTTAAGCTCTGTGATTCAGGTCAGTCTGGAGCATATTTGAGGGCATAGGAAACATGTCTGTGTTAACTTCAAGATGCTAAAAAGTAGCTTCACTGTTAAGCCACATGAGCAACTTAGAATAGGTGGCAACTTTGTCTACAGTATCTATTTTAGTTAATAGAAAGTAGTGGTACAGTATATGTGGGATTTTGTTTTGGTTTTGAGTAGTTGGTTTTAACTTTTTAATAGCAAAATAGAGAACACACATTTTCACTGTGATGTGCCAGTTGGGCTTCAGGAACAAGCAGGGAAAATTACCTTGCAAAACATCACCAGTAAGATATAGAACTTTATATCTAGACCAGCATCTAGCTGCTTTTCAAATATGTGTATTTTTAAGATGTTAGAATTGGAAATGTTTAGAGTTTTTTTTCTAGCTTTGTGCCACATGGTTTGAAAATCCTAAACAGGCGTCTGATGAATCAGTGTCTCTTTCCATTCCTTCTGCCCCGCAAAGACTGCACATTTTAAGAACATGTTGTTATGTCTCTGTAAATTGAGAACATAGCAGAAAAAAAACCCCCAACCTTAATCACCAGAAGCAGTGGTAATGGGATATAATTTTTCAAAACCCTCATTTTTACATTACTGACAAAAGTAGTAAAGGTAGAGAATCAGAGCAATCACATCTTTTCCTTGCTTTTGTTAGTATATTTAAATGATCTTTTCTGTGGCTGAAATTGTGCTGTTTTTCATATGAGTTTGATCCTTGAAGTATGTTTATCCTTTTTAGTTCTTGAGACAGGAAAACCAAGCATCCACTTCTTGTGGAGAGGAAAAAAAAATAAGGCTTAGGTCAGCAGACTGGATTGGTGTCACTGTGCATTGAGCTTAAGAACTTGGGATGTGAAAGAATGAACACATTCCATCTGGGCGAAAGAATGATGTCTGCTAGGGTTCAGTTTGCTATGGTTTTTGAGCTTTTTGTATGATCTCATCACTGGAGGAGGAAAGTATATTCTCCCATAAGAATAATCTTATACTTATGATTCATTACTACTGTGGTTTTTTGTGTGAGCCTTTTGAGTGCCAGACCTCCCCCCGCTCTTCCACCCCAAATAAAAACCAGCCACCCTGTCTTTGGCTTTATATGGTATTGCTGTAGGTGGACTTACCCAGAATAATGGCTGGCTTTAACAATCAGAGCCTTACATCTTTGTCTGGAGAACAACTTCTCCTAACATATATTTATCCAGCTATTTGTCAAGCTTTACATTTTGGGAAGAGAGCTTGTACACTTTGTCTCCTAAGGTCTGGTAAGCACTTTTTTGCATCAGTGTTCCCTTGTATGAATTTTCTGTTTTCTGCAAATAATTTCATATACTTCATTTAGTAGGTTTACTTGGGAGCATATGATTTCTCAGTTTTTCTTAGTTAATATTTCACTGTAGCTCCCCAACCCACTGCCCTAATAATTTAGCAATCAGTTCTTGGAGCAGCTGTGTGTTTTGGCAGTAGTATGTGAAGCTGGAGATGCTCAATCTCCCACATCCCCTAATCAACTCACGTATTGAAAAGGTACAGACTAATCCAAGTCTATTGGTTTCTGGAACCATTACACCACACCAGGAAGAGGAAAATTTGTAGATAGGCAAGTAAACCCAGTAGGAGGCTTTTGAAGGCCTAATGACATGGCAAAGCGATGAAGACCCTTTGTCTTTTCTCTTGCAACATGACTGTAGACAATTTGTTTATATGTCACCAGTGTAAAATAATCTCTTTGTAAAAAATCTGCACTTGTGATCAGACCAAAGAGATTCTGGTGCAGTGAATGAAGGAAGCTATCCTAGCACAGGTCATGTAAGGGACACACGTGTTACAGCAAACCTAGGGACTGTGAAGAGCTCATGTACAAATACTGAGATGGGTGAAGACCTGTTTCCTAATACAAGTACAGCAGGGAAGTGTCACAAGCGTGAAAAGCAAGAAATACAATAAATGATACCATTCTGATTCACTTGGCTCTTGTTCCTTTGCACTGAAGTCTAAGTTCCTATGTATTTGTAGAGGAATACAAGAGACTGGCTCAGGTTCTGGTAACAGTCTATAGACTGAAGTCAGAATTCTCCTAGAAAAAGGTGGCTCTTCAGAAAAAAACCTAAACCTTATTTTTCATTAGACCTGTCAAAGTCATGAGCTAACAGTGTGGATTTTTGATTTGGTGTAACCCTTTGAAGTTAATGGATTTCTAGTATGCATTTTATTTACAGGGGGCTTTTGATACTTAAATACTTTGTGGTGTCTAATTATAATATACAATATACTGTATTCAAATGCTAAATTATAAAATGGCCATTGAAGAGCAGAACTAAAGATTCTTTTCACTAAAGCTCATGCCTCCATGCTTTTCTTCAGTAGGAAGTGTAACCACTTTAGAGAACTTGTTACTAAGAGAGAGTAATTGAATAAATCTCCCCTTTACCTATTAATGTGCCATTATCAAACCCTGGAAAAAGGCTAGCATCCTGTGATGATTTAATTTCTTTCTGATAGGGATAGTTTCATTTTTCCATCTTACTGTTGCAGTCTGATAAACAAAATGATGGGTGGTGGGAGCTGTTGGCAGGAGGGGAGGAGTATGTCACCTTCAAAGTGATACCTGGATATGAAAATTACACACCTGGAACACTGAAATTTTAGTTAGAGGGTTTGTATGAAATGAAGGCAGAAGGCTTATTGTGTAGTGATTGAAAAGGTCAGCTGGAAATTGTTTGTATTTGTCATTTTTAAAAGATTGTGAATCATTTCATATTTTTATATGGATAAGAATAATTTCCAGTTATGAAAATTGTTTTATTTTAAATGGAGCATGAAGTACTTGAGATCTAGACTTGGTTAATACTTTCAGTTATAAGACATAGCCTGAGAAGTGAAACTAAAAATAGTTTAGCAGTTGTTAAAGAAAAGCTAGAAATTCAACTCAAGGTCATCTTATTTGCACTTGAAGTGTGCCCCTTGAACACCGAAGAGTTCTAAAATGAATACATTTTTCTTTTTTCTGTATTTTTTCAGCATGTTAAATAAAATAATGGAAAAAGTTTTATAAACTTAGGTTGAATAAGAGCACCTGAACTTTGATGGTCTGTCCTATTAACTAAGTCTTCTGATCACTGTACCATTACTCAGTCACTCTCTGGTTCTACCTTTCTTGTAACTGGAACAGATGAACTTAGAATCATAGTCTCAGTTTTTGATAGAATCTTTTCTCTTTTTTTAATCTGTCTGGCACATGACTGAGTATAAGTTATTTTTTGGCAAAACTCTGTGAACCACATGGCTCTGCTTCCAAATCAGTATCTAGGTCCTGTCACCTATGGTTTATCATCCCTGTGATTGATCCAAATTGAAATATGGCAGAAATTTATTATAGGTTCAGGAGTTTTCCAAGTTTACTGTCAGGCATTTTAGAAAAACCACTACTGTTTGTCATGTACTTTGTGAAGGGTACAAAATGTTTCTAGGTTTGAACTTTAAGATGTGTGCCAAAATATCTAAAAATAAAGAAATCCAGTAGGTTCTTGCACTGCCCTCTTCTCATGTGAGGGAACTGTATTTCACTGTGGCATATATTTAATGGCACTGTGAAATACCTAAAAGTTATACCATAATTTATTTTCTTTGCATTTAATCTTTTTTTCCTGGATCGGAAGTGGTCCTTCCAGTCTAAACTGTAAACTGTGCATAGAAGAGAAGCACTTTAGTTATGTATATTATGATTTAATATCCCTAAATTCAACTAGTTTCTGGCTAGAAAAAGGGTGGTCTAATTAGAGGTTGTAATCCCATTCTGCTCTAGTTGTTGAATAGGTGATGGGACTAGAACACGTGCAATTTTAAAATTATTTAACATTTTTCCTCCTTTGATCATGAATCTCTTGTGTATGAGAGACATCATCTCAGTATTCTCTCTTCTCCATGTGCCTTGAAAAGCATCCCAGTGTTGAGCACTTTTCTAATTGTTAGAGTGCCATGGAAAGTGTGATAGGAATTGATTCTGTTTGCTCAAAAATGTCGATATTGAAAGTTAACAAAACAGCTGCATGCACTGCAGAATTTTCTTGTGGTGGGAGATGTAAACAAGATACTGGGAAATCCAGCATGGTCTTTGGAAAAAAAACCCAACAAACACTCACACACCCCTTCCCAAACCAACCAACCAATAAAAACACAAAAAACCCCAAGACGGATGGGTGGGGGAGGCATCTTTTCCCTCTTTCATAAAATATCAAGAAATACTGGTTGCTTTCCTATGAAGAATGCATGTCTCTTCAGCCTTCTCAGTTTTCCAAATGGCAGGCCACATTCCTTCCAAGCCAGGCATCATGTGCTTTCTATAATGTTGGATGTGCTGGAATGGTATGTTCAGAGGATCTTACTGATAAGAAATCATTCCTTTCTATTTTTATTTCCTGTCTGCATATGGACAATTCCCATAAAGACAACTTGCATGGTATCACCCTTTCTTCTCCTCATAAATAGTCTGTTTCTGGTATGGTCTGGTTTTGTGTGTTTCTTATATGATGACATTCTTGATATGCTCCCTTCCAACTCCAGGCTGTACCTCACCTTCCAGGTGACTGGCATAATCAGGATTAGCTACTGATGGCAATCTCCTGATGAAATTGCACTTTTTGGTAATCAGTAGAACCTTTTCTCAGGGAGAAAATGTTATATCTGGGTGTCAACTGTTGTAAAATGTGTCAAAACCAAAATGCATTTCAGTTATGAACTGGTGAAATTTTTATGCTGGACTTTATCCTATGTGTGTTTATTTTCTTCTCTAGATGTTAAAAAGTGCAAGGGCCTTCCAATTTTCATCTCTTGCAGAAGTAATTTCCACTGGGAAGTGTAGCTTGTATGAAGCTAGTACAACTCCAAGCTCTTTGGTCTTTGCAGAAAGCTTTGTATATGGTTATGGCATTTAATTAAAATTCGTGGCTGGTGGTGAGGAGAAAGGAGGGGAAAAATCCTGTAAGGTGGAAAAAGAGCAAAAAGAAAAAGTGAATAGCTTCTTGATCTCTTTTGTTAGTTGTTAGGCCTGTCTGTCTGGACCATAGCTTTTCAGAATGAACACATATAAGCAGAATGCTGAAGTGCTAGTGGTTCTGCCTTCAGAAAGGTGATGGTTTCAGCAAGTTGCAAGGAGTATTGCTTACACACTTTGAGTTTAAAAAAAAAAATCAACCAAAAAGATGATGCTTTGCCATAAATAATTTTGTTTTCTCCTCCCCTTTGTATATTAACAGTGAACAGAGTATCTGCCAAGCACGAGCTGCTGTAATGGTCTACGATGATGCCAATAAGAAATGGGTACCAGCTGGTGGATCAACTGGATTCAGCAGAGTTCATATATATCATCACACAGGCAACAACACATTCAGAGTAGTGGGCAGGAAGATTCAGGATCATCAGGTGAGGAAATCTCTGAAAATTTGGAATATTAAGAAATAAGTCTTCAGCAAAATTACGGGACCAGTAAATAATAAATTGAATTCTTTTAACTGCAGTAGCAAAACTGTTTTATTGCTTTTTGCCTGTGAACTAAGCACTTTGCATACCTCCAAGGCAATAGTCCTTTTGCCATTCCTTCCTACAGATATCTATTTATAAAGGCTAGTGATGTACACAGAAGTCATCTGGTTCTTTTTAAGGCAAAGTGGCAACCTAAAAGCTTTTCTCCCCCACTCTATGCTGTGAGCTGCAGTCTATGTAGACGCCAGCAGTTCTTTTAGCTCTTCCTATCTCATCTAAGCTTGGCTGCCTGATGTTTCATTTTGTTCAAAAAACCTTCTGGTATTTGGTAATGCTGCTCATCTACCACTTTAAGAGAGTGAGAAGGGAGTAACAGGGATTATGTCTTAATGTCCTCGATGAAGTTACTGGATCATGATTAAATGGCAAATTAGCACTCTGTCTGGAATGTGCTCCGCCATGTGATACTTCAGATGGGGTCAAAAACCTAATCTTTTGTTTGAGGAAAGCTGCTTATGTTTGTTTCCCTCCCTCCCAGCATCTCATAGAATTCTTTTGGTCTGTTCTTGGTCATTTATCACACACCTGAAGCCTAGACTGATAATCTCCTGTGTGATTTGTTATTAAACACTTATTTCAAGTAATAAATGTTCTCTGTGCATTCATCTGAGAGCCAGTGTGGATTTTTTTCTCCCATTATTCAGCAGAAAAAGGTGAGAGGATGTAGTTATCCAAGTGCAATGGGATCCTCTTAGTGGATGGCTTGTAGTAAGTAAATGGTTGCCCTAATAGCTCAAATTTGTCATCTTTTGTGTGAGCCGTAACAATCTTGCAAAATGATACCCTGTGATCCATGGTACAAATCCAGTAAACTGCTGCTGAAAGCCGTGCAAGCCAAGGGGTACAGCAGCCACAGAGGGGAGGTGATAACCTGGTAAAAAAGAAATCTAAAAAATACTCTGAAATTAATGGGAAAACGAGTTTCTGAATTTCAGCTGCATATTCACATCAAGTAGTCTGCTGCTGGAAGTCAGAGCTGTTGATGTTCCTACATTGCTGTTACTAAACATGGCTGCATCTTTTGAAGTGAGAACACTTAAGTTACAAAAGTTGATACAAAATATCTCATTAGTCCCCTTGTATATTCCCAGCACTGATTACAGACAGCATTGGAATTAAAATTGAAGTGGTTATGTGCTTTCAGCATTGTGTTTTACAGAGCATGGGTCGTGAATTAACCCGTGTGGTTGAGGAATCAAATCTACACAAAGCTGAAACTTCTGATGGAACAGCAATTTTAAACTTAAGTAATTTTTATTTCTTTTTCTTTAAATGATTGCAGGTGGTAATAAATTGTGCCATTCCAAAAGGGCTGAAGTACAATCAGGCTACGCAGACCTTCCACCAGTGGCGTGATGCTAGGCAGGTGTATGGTCTGAATTTTGGCAGCAAAGAAGATGCCAATGTCTTCGCAAGTGCCATGATGCATGCCTTAGAAGTATTGAATTCACAGGAAGCTGGTAAGGGTCTCTTTACTATTTTTTTCCTCTAACATTGTTCAAATACAGGAAAATTCAAATGCTTATGCATATGAGTTAATAAGTCTTGTTTCTAATCATGATTAAGCCTCTAGGTGTTTTAATTATTTGGGTGTTTTGTCTAACTAATTACTACATCTTAACAGCGATTCTCAACTGGGCTGCCATCCCTGTGACTGCAATACTTAGCAAGTAAATCAATTGTCACGTTTCTATATTACATATAGAAACTGCTGGCTTTGCCTTTTTGTTAAGGAAGCAAAACAAAAAGACCTGACCAAGAAGCATGTACCTTGTAATGAGGATACTTTTCAGGATTTCTAGGGACATCCAGGTTCTTACTGTGTGTTGGTATTTTTGCTTCTCATTGATGACTGGTTTATTATAAAAATGTGAGAGTTTTTTTCCTCCAAACTTTGTAATTCAGGTACTCTTCTCTGGCAGTTCTTACCATACAGAGTTTTCTAGCTCAGAGACCTTGCATCCAGGGGTAACATTAAATAAGCACATACAGTTTAGACCCCAGGTCTATCATTTCATTTGTTTGAAGACCAGGGTGACATAGGCTTTAAAACACTGGTGGAAAAATTCCTGGCTTTCAGTCTTCAGGTGGTATCTGTAACATATTCTAGGTAGGCTGTACAGCAAATTGATCAGGATAACACTGTGACACACACAGAGTGAGTTTTTCTTTTAAAAGACTAAGAGTCTTTTGTGTTCTTGTAACCAAATAGAATTCTTTTGTCCTCATTAAACTTTAAAGATTGCCAGTGTAACAAGAGATAGTACTTGTGTGCCAGTTTTCTTTCTCTTGTGTAGAAGACAGGCTGTAGATAACTTTACTAGGGTTGTCTCAACTACAGCAGAAAAGGTGATTTTTATCAAATTGGTTTTTATTCTGGTAGTTGTTCCAAGACTTTACCTTTTGAAACTAAGCTGTCTGGATTGTGGATGATACAGTGCTTACACTGTTATGCAACATAGGAGGCCAAAATAGAAGTGGTAGCTAGAGTTAGGAGGTTTCTTTTTGCCTGCTAAAATAACCCAGTTGTGATTCCCGGTCTCCTACCTCTCAGTTGGGTGTTTTCTAAATTCCTCAGTTCTGCTTTCCCGAAGAGTTACTCAGTTGTAAACATTTCATGCATTCTGACTGTTTATCACCTGTCTCCCAATCAAACACTGGGGGGCAGGTGAAGTATTGGTTTGTACTTGTTTGATGAAAAGGCCTGATTGATGGTAATTACCAGAGGTTTGAGGGGTTTGAGTTCTTTCCCATTACCTGTAATTGAAGAATTTGTTACATGTTTCAGTGTGCATATATGCTTATGCATATCTTCATAATTCAGTTTAACTCCTCGTAACACTAAACCTGAGCTGCTAGAGAGGCTGAAATGACATAGGCAGGGCATGGTGTTTCTCATTTTTTAATTAGTGTGTCTTTTTTTCGTTTTGTGGGTTGTAATTTGTCTAATGACTCGTTCTCTTGGTGCTTTATGCAAAGTATTTGTGGGCTGCTACATTGATATATTGTTCAGTAGTAGAAATTTTATTGTACTGAGATGCCAATTCAGTTTGTAGAGACTTGGATAAAGCTAAAATTGTTTTATGACTGCAGTGTCACAGCCCGGTTGCTGACTACAGTGCTGTTGTCTTCTGGTTTGTTCTCAGCAATTTTGAGATAGACATGAATTAAGCTGTTTGAAAGTGACTGGATGCAACCTTTAAGTTTTCTGAATTACAAGATAGTCCCTTTGTTTCTCCTTCTTGTGATTTGATTTGGTAGCAGCAGGCACAAGTCAAAATGCATTAAATAGCTGCATCACTAGCTAATGGTGAGCACGGGAGATAATTGTTCTTCCTTGGCTCCTGTCAGCCAAGAGCTGTGGTGGTCTGAGATTAGCTGTCACTTACCTATGTCACAGACAAATAGGTGCTCTAGCTTCTGTCAAGATGAAATAAAACCAAAGCTTCACAGTTGTTTCAGCAGATGAGCAGTTTTGCAGTGCTGCTTTAAAAAAAAATTCCTAATAATGCACACAGAATTGCTCTCTCAGCCTCATATCACTTCCAGACAATGTGTAAAGATAAATGTTCATAATGTTTCTGTGTTAGAGTCCTGTCAACAAGTGTTCCTAAGTTTTATCAGCTGGGAGGTTTGTCAGTGTATGATGTATATATATTACTTAATTTTTCTGACCTGTATCAGTGTAAGAAGTAAAAAAGATGAAGTATCTTTCTGAATGTGCTGCTTCAATAACGGAAATAGGTTGCTAAATGGCTTGCAGGTTAAAAACACACTAAATGTGCTCCTTGTTCAAAGTTCAGCGAATTTCGTTTCTCTATACTTGGTATAATTTCCTGAAAGTGCAGCTAGAAGTGAATCCTTTGTGTTAGGTTCCCTCCCAGCATCTCTGAAATAGATGAATATTTACTTAGACAGGTCACTGGCTCTGAGTGTCTAATATTAGCTCTTCATTTTAGGAAATAGGTTGCCTATTTACTGCCTCCCTTTTATAAACAAATTACTCTTTTAGAAAAGGTGTTGGGAGGGTGTGCGTTGTAAAATAAAACTTATGCTGATATGTGATAATCAATACATTATGTATGGGTGGTTTTGCTTCTTTCAGTGTATCTGCTAGGCTTTTAAAAATTTTTAACACTTGCAGTCCTAGTTGGTATTCTGATCATACTGCCTCAAAAATCTGTACTTGAAGATGACAACTTGTCTCTAATAGTTTAAATAAATTGCTGTGTTTCCTAGTGTATCCAAAATGTCATATAGAGCCTCCAATTCAAATAAAATAAAGAAATCCTATATAGATAGGTTCCTTTTTACTCCAGACTTGCACACAGTTAAAGTTAGATTCTTGCAGTATCTTTATTTTCTGCTGTGCTTTCTCATTTTGGCAATTTCTTTTATTAGCTTGCTTATTTTATGTTGTATTTTATTCATAAAAGGAAAGCAGTTTTAATGTTAGCTGAGCATACTATTCAGAAATTCATAAAGCTGTAGATGAATTTTAAATTTTATGCAAGGGTTCACAGAAATCCAAACGACTTCTGAGGGATATTAAAGATTAAGTTGTGTACATCCTTTTGGTTTGCAAGTCAGCTGTTGGGTATGGCTCTCTCACTCTTTTTAAAATAAAATTAAATCATGATCTCCTTCTCTTGCATATATTTGAAAAATGTCATTGATCTTTTGCTTGCAGTTGGCATCCTCAGCTGTTCTGCTGGCTGCTGGCAAAATTGGAGGTTGTTTAATTTAGGATCTCCCTCTAGTGGATCTGGCAGAGCCGAGGCACCGCTGAGCTCGCAGGGATGGACTTTTTGTCCTTCTGATGAGTTCAGAATGCAGAGTGAAAATCTCTGAAGTTAAGAGCAAAGGATTTACTGCAAGGGGCAGCTTTCTGCTAAAAAAGCAGTGCAGGTTTGTCTCAAAGGACTCTGAAGTGGTGGCTGCCTAATCAGTGAAACTGTTGGAAGTACTCTGCAGGTTTAGGGTTTTTCCTCCCCTTGATTTACAGGGCTGATCAAATCCTAACACATCCTAACTTCTCATGTGCTTGAACTCTGTTTATTTAAATATAAATGTCAAAGTGTTTTAGCTCCATTCTGATTTGAATGATTGAATTAGCAAACCCTATTTTCCTGCTAGGTAGTTGGGCAGATTGTAGGCAACCTGTAAATCCAGAAAAGAAGGACAACACAGGACTGCATTTTCTCCTGGAATTTTAAAGAGATAAATACTGCAGATTCCTGCCCCACACTGTTTCAGAAGTGCATTAAAGGTGAACCAAGGTTTTTTTCTGGCACTCATTTGGGAAAATTTGGAAAGACTTACTACTCATTATATTAAATAATTGTTTGATGTGGTCAAAAGTGACACCTGCATCAAATGACAAGTGCATGTCATCAAGTTTAAGAGGTCAAATGAAGAGGGTTTCTGGCTCTAAGGCTGTGTGTAGTGTGTTCAGATATTCAGTAATTGGTCTTGTCTGGAGATGACGGCTCTCTGCAAAGGTTTTGCATTGCATTACAAAGAAAATTTTCATATCTGCATTAAGTAGGGCTCATTGTTGCAATCCAAGTGGCTCTGGAATAAGAGAAAAGCTTCAATGAAGGGAAATTAGACGGCTGAGAATTCTCTGATGTGTGAGACAATGGATTATTTCTTTGAAGGAATAAGGTCACGTAAGGGAAGCTTGTGTTGGGAGGAACAAAGGAGTCTCATACTCAGTTTTGCTGCAAAAAGTACCTTCTAGTTCAGCTGGAATCGGTGTTGCTTTGTGTGGCCTCGGTCTTCAACCTCAGGAAAGCCTTGCTAAGAGAATAAGAAACTAAATGTGAGATTTATAGATGTGTAATTTGCATCTGAGGAGGTCCTTGAAGTTGTCTATTGCAGAAGATGAAAGCAGCGAAAGAACTGAAGGAAGGATGCCACAACAGTAAATAAGTCTATTTTAATTCTTTCTAACAGAATTATATATAAGATTTGTGATGCTTTTTGTACTAATCTGTAGCAGTTATATACTGGTTCTTGAGAAGATTTTGGAGGATATAAAGGCAAGGTTAGGAATGGCTTCAGTGAATCTGCTCTAGTATTGCCTTAGATCACAGTTTAATTCATAGGAGAATGGGCTTTTTGAAAAAGAAACAGAGGGTTTTTTGTTTCCAAGGTCTAATTATTTTGTTCATCTGACCTTGGGTGGGGGAAAAAGCCCCTGTGGTTCCAGTTTTTTGAATTTCTCTTGAATTAGTAACTCTAGAAGTTAGGTTGTCCAGTTATTAAATATACAAATCTGTATTCACAGCTGTATGCTGATGTGCAGTCCTTTCTCTTCCAGCAGAGATGGGTAATTAAATCCTTGCTGGTAGGGGAATGCACTCAAATCATGGATTGAATAATTTAATATGTTTGGGAAATGCAAACTGAAACAAAGATTGGTGTTGCCTAATTGGAATATATAGAGAGACTACAGAAGACTGAAATGAGAAAAGTATCTGTGGAGCTCGGGGGGGATCTCGGATGCTTTTCTTTGTGCTGTTTTGGCTCATGTCATGCTAAAACTTGTTTTGGGAGAAGAAAAATTCTACAGCAGTGAAGTAATTATGCTATACCTGTACCCTAGCAAGCCTCTGGAAAAGGCTTTGTCAGCACTCCCTGTCAGAACAGGAGTAACATGATGGTATTATTATTACCTGTGTTGTCAAAAGTTGGATAGTATCTCTGGTTTTGCTTCCTTTTAAATGTCAGATTGATTAAGTAACTTTTTTAGGTAGTTGATAGGTCTTTGTAATAGCTAATACTGATTAGGTAATCCTGATTTATAGGCCAAAATGTTGAGCTACGGGAAGTTTTACCTGTTTGTTGGACAGAGTACTTCCTCTTCATTGTAATTGCATGTAAGATTAACACTGATGATACTTCCAATAGTTGTGGTGTTTGGAAGTGAAGGGAGGGTTGCTAAGTTTTCAGAGTTATGCAAATTTTTAAGAGTTGCCTGTATGGTGTTTCAGATTTCTGTGGTTCTTCAGAATTAGTGGTGTATCATGGAAAGCATTAAATTGTAGGTGAACAACCTCAAGAATTTAATTAAAATTTGATAGCTGGTCTAAACTGCATGGCAAATATAAATAGAAGTATATTAATTTATGGATAAAGTTCTGTTTAATAAACATTGAGGAATGTCAGCATTTTTTACTGTTGAGGGTTTATAGTGTTGTCTTTAAAAATATTATCAGTAGAAGCTGTAGATAGATAGATTAAATCTGCCTTTTGGGAACAGGGTGTTTTCATAAAAGTCATGATGATAGTTGTGAAATACAGCTTTGTTAGGCTCACTTCTGTAGTATTATACCCCAATAGTGACACTCATCACTTATAACATTGCTATTTAAACAAATTTTGACAGAACTGGGGGTTGGGTGCAGTAATAAATACCCCACAGTAGATGGTATTGATATATTTAACTCCAGTACTTGCTCCTTTAAGTTTGTGATATTGTAGTTTCATTAAGCAACCGTAATTCCCTGCTGGTGAAGTTTTGTGTCCCCAAGAAGGAAAGGACGGCAGGGGGAAACTGGAGCTGCTGAGGTCCCCCAGCACACTGGTGCTGAGCCAGGCCTGGCTCCCAGGTTATCAGTGCCTGGTTTCTAAGGCACTTCTGGCACCGATAGGAGGTTCTGCTGGCATTGATAGAGGCTTACCTCTACTTAAATTCAAGAGTGTTTTCAGGAATATTTGTGTTATTCTTGTTCCCTTTTATTACCTCGATCAAGTTAAAAGCTTGTGGAGTGAAGTAGAAGGCGTTTACTTTCAAGTTGAGAGTGATGAGTGAATTAACTCAGCTGAAGGTACTTGCAGAGTGGTAACTGTGAGTGAGGAAGTAGCTGTTTGAAGGAAAGGGAAGTCTTGGCTGGAAGATGATTCACTCAAACAGAAGTACTAGAGAACGTTTTGTCACTTGTTGATGCCCTGGTTTTTGGCCATCATAGTCTCGCATATAAACCCATAACATGTGCCCAGGACTCGAGGAGTGATGTGGTTTTAGTTCTGCTGAAGGCTGGTTAACAAATCTCCCCAAACTTTGTTCTGTCATGGCCTAGAACAGGCCAGTCTCTGAGTGGGAGAAGGAGCTGGAGACACATGAAAGAGGGATACTTCACCATAATTGTTGTTCTTACTACTTCCTGCACAGATCTCTGGAAAGCCTGCTTTCTATTCATTCAGAAAACCTTTAACCATTTAGTAAAACACTTTTTTTTTTTTTTTTTTTCAGTAAGTTCTTATATACCCTAACAGAAATATATCTCTTTGACTGTAGCTTTGAACTCTTGCCTGGAGTGTGGGTTTTGCTTAGTAGGAGTATTAAAATTGTCCTTAAAGAAAATATTTTCTAAAGATTATAATTAGCTAGTTCACTTATGTTTATATCATATACATGTATAAATAAACTTGCTGTCCACTTTCAGTCTTTGAAAAGACAAGGCATACTTTGATTTGGATATCAGACTGTATAATTGGAACATTGCTTAGTTTTGGCACTAACATACCGAGAAATGAAAGAGTGGAAATTCTTAGTTGCTGAGTTGTTTATATTAACTGGTTCTCTGGGGAGAAAATGGAGATCTTCACCTCAAAATAAAATTCTTATGTGTGATAGTTGATCAGCTTGATTCAAAAATTAGGGTTTGTCTTCTAATGCTGTACTCTGAAGCACAGTAATTGCAGGAGTGAGGTTTTCTGTGTGTTTTTGCCTTCTTGAATTAGGGCATGTGGGGTTCTGAGGAAGATTTCACATGATCTGGCTGCTCCTGGTCCCCCCAAAGCCCTTTTCATCCATCCTTATGTTACCAGCTTCCAAGTAAGCCTGTCCACCCTAAAGAAAACACACACACTGTAGCTCAGTGTATAAGTTGCAGGACATGTGTTGTGCCAATCTTGAGCAGCTGATGCTTGGGGTTTTTTAGGGCTATAGGAATGTGATGTTTTCAATGTCAGCCAGTGTCAACAGTGATAATATACAATGCAGCTGACATTAGAAGAAGTGGGGTAGAGTGTGGTGTGACACTCCAAAGCAGACAAGATAATTGAAAGACTGAAGGAACAGAGGAACAAAAGGCTCGGAGGGAGGACAAACCATGTGTTTCCTTCTCTAGCTTGCCAGTTACGCTTGCCTAGGGTTGTGCAACTGAAATTGGTTTGGCTTTTGAATAGAGATACAAGGTAAGGAGTCAGTTAGGGCTGAAAAATGAAGTTAAGGCGTTTGATAAACTACAACTCTGGTTATGGTTTAAAAGGGTGATGTTGGGGATGCTTGATTTGCTTCAAGCAGTCCCAATAGTGTGATGTTGATGCCACCATAATTGTCTGTGTGACTGCATGAAAAACCAGGACTGGCACTGATCTGGAGTGGAAATGCTTCATGCGGGCTTTTTTCCCTGGGATTTTTAATGTGTTAAATTTCCAGTCCTTCTCTCACCACGCAGTTGCCTGAACTGCCATAGAGGAAGGGTGATGCAAAGGTGAGAATAAGCTGAAAAACAGAAAGCACTGAAACTGGAATGGCTGCTGAACAAATTAGTATGAAATTATATCCTCTGTCTGTCAGAGTGTGCTGCAGAGTGCACCATCTGTGCTTTTTTAGAAAAAGAGAGATGTTAGGTTTTCTTTAAAATGCAGAATGAATAGACCATTCAGCCTCATCTCTCACTTGGTTTATATTGGCTTGTGAAGATAAAGTGATCCTGTAGGAGGATCAGAGTTCTTTTCCAGGCAGAATCTGAGTATTTCACTTGTGGGTTGATGTTTCTGAAGTATCTTGAAGTGTTCAAAAGCCTCTGAGAGAGCTTTTTATTAGCTGGTTCCTGTTTATTTAATATACCACCTGTCCTGCTACCCAAGCAGTTGTATTTTAGCAGTGAAGTGGTAGTCTTGGCTTGCTATAATAAACCTTCTAGGATAAAACATACTTTTCCACCTGGCATGTACCTGTAACTTTCTAATGTTCATTAGCAAGGTGGCTGCAGAGAGAAATTTGACGAGAAAACAGACCGGATGACTTGGGAGGTGAACTTTTCTTTCCTGAAAGTCTTTGGTGTACTCAGGTTGCATTTCCTTGAGGCAAAAATGTATAAGAAGTACTGGAACCACCAGGTTAATTGTCAGCAGGTGGTTTTGTTCTGTCTCCTGTGGGCATAGCTGTGAAAGAAGCCCATCACTGGAGCAGGTTGGCCAAGTTGATGCTCACTTGGCCTGCTGATGGTTGCCTTTTGCAGAATTGGTGGAGAATGTGGTTTTCTGGTGCACAGTGCTCTGGAACAAAGTCTGAGGCTACAAGAACAGGTTTTCTCATACCTAGGCTGTTTGGAATAGCCAGTGCAGGTGAAACTTGGGATTTGCTTTCTGGAGGTGTTGACTAAAGAAGGACTAATGTGGAAAGGTTGGGGAGTCGTGGTCTTTGTCCAGCTACTGCAGCATGATAATACCTTCTTCAAAAAAACATGCTCTAAAAGATTAAATAGGTGGGAGCTTGAACTTCTCATTTCTACTGCGTTTTGAGTACAAGATAGATCTGCTTTGTATATGGACACATTATGATAATTTTATTTTCATTATTAATTTTCAGGTCAGTGTGTTTCATTCTGAGGAATAGGATGGGAGTTTCATCACGTATCTGATACTTCAAGTGTTGCTTGCAGTTTACAGTTCAAGCTGTGAGCCTTGAATTCCTCCAAGTGTTCTCTTGGTCATGGCAAGCAGCAGTGGTGGTGTTTATAGCACCTTGAATTGCTGCTGGATTGTGTCTGCTTGCAAAAGTCCATGAAAGGCTGCAGCCTGGTGCAGGCAGTGAATAGCCCAGCTGCCTGGGAGCTGCAGTCATGGCTTAATGGGCATTAAAGCCTTCCACCTGTCACACAGGGGAGATGAGAGGAGAGGACGTGCGTCTTATGGAAGTTTTAAAGCTGAAAAGTTTTTCAGATGAGCCACATGGCGGATGTTTCTACCTAATGTTAATTTAATTATTGATTTATCATTGCAGTTAAATATTTTGCATTTAAAGTACTACCGATTTATACCTGTGGGTTTCTCTTGGAGGTACTTCAAGCAAAAATAGTACATCCCAAGCAACATCAAGTCATTGGCTATAAGGGCCTAATGCTTGCTGAAAGAATAACTAAGGAAGACACCACTTCAGTAGTACACTGCCTGCTTTTATCTTCCAGAATTAAGTTATATTTTTGTAATTGTAGGGTACATAGGTAATGTACGCTTTTACAATTTTCATGATTAAAGACCACAGTGGACACAATACTGTGGTGTTCTGAGTAAATGAACCTTTTTGATGGCCTTTAAAAAAGGCATTTGTTTGCTGAGTCTGAAGCAAATTGCCTGTCCTTGATGTGTCAGTGTATCACACATGGTCTTTTTATTGGTTTGGGTGACTTTCACAAGTTCAGATGGGAAAAAAATTTTGCATTTTGATTTTTGAAATGGGGAAGATCTCATTACAACTCTGTCATTCTAGTTAGTTTGGTGGAATATCAATGAGAAAGTACTGCTTTGCTCTGGGATGTTTTCAAAACTTGACATTTTAATTTATTTAAATTCTTGTTTCTTATAAATTCCATAATCTTGAGCATAACTGTAGTCTAAATAATTTCCTGGATTACTGCCTGTTTTGACAGCAGCAGTGCATTCATGGTCTCCTGTATTCCACACTTCTTCATTCCTCACTTCTTTTTACAGTTTTCTGCTGTAAATACATTTGTGATTAAAATGGTAGAGCTTTTTTGTTTCTAGAATACAGATCGAGCATTTACCATTACTTGAAAGTTGTATGATTCAGAAGTTCCTATCGGTAAAGGCTGAGGATGATTTTGCATGACCTTCCCTTTTTCATCTCTTGGGCTTAGCAGAATTCACATTTGTTATATGCCCCCATTCCTTTGGACCCAATACTTACCTATCCAAAAAAGGTCTTTGATCCAAGTTGATGAGCTGAAATCTGAGTAAATTTTGGTGTGACCTGTAGAAACATACTTTGTCTTCCTTCTCTCAATGTGGTGATAAGGTTCTGATGGTTTTTCTCCTGTTCTTTTGTTTTTTTCCTTTTTCTTTTTTCTCCCCCTTTTCCAGTGTTCTATTTAGGTGAGTGTTTTAATTTTTTGAGCCTTTCTTGTTCCTCCAAGAGGACTTGTTCATTGTTTAAAGAAAAACTCAGACTTGGAGTGCTTTCAAAGCTGTTGTCTAATTCCATCATATATACAATTTGGTTTGCATTTCTGTGAAACCTTTCCATCCATGTGAAATAAATTCATTCTGCAGATGCGTGAGGTAACATTGTACATGCGTGAGGTTGCAGTTTTTATTTGCTGCATTATGTTGCTGAGCTTGTTTGGCTTGAAAAGCAGAAGTGAGCAGTTCTCACAATGTTGTGTGATGCCTGGCCTTTTTCCTTGATTTTGTGCTTTTTTTGCATGGTAAAAATTCAAACCATTAATTTATGATCCGTCTTTGCTCTTAGGTCCTACATTGCCTCGACAGAATTCACAGCTTCCCTCTCAAGTACAAAATGGTCCATCACAAGAAGAAATGGAAATCCAGAGAAGGTATGGTATTAAAAGTGAACAGTTGTTCAGTTCAAGGAAGTGGTAACTCCTTGAGTGACAAGAAACTGAATGTCAAGGACTTAGAATTGCTCTCCTGGATGAGGGCAGCATTTGTATGTGCACTGTTTTCATTAGTGCAGCTCTGTAAAAACTTTGTAGCTGGATCCCTTTTTCGTGCTCTCCACCCATTCACACAATGCAATTGGAATTGGCCTGTCAGGAAAGAGTTGAAGATCAGAGGGGAAGCCTTGGGAGATTTCACCTCTGTCATTTTCAACCAGGCTAATTAATTTTCCAGTGACTGTTGTGTGTTCAGTTTTTGACACTGAAAAAAGCAGCAAGTGAGGAAGCAAGTTTTAGAAGCAGAGAATTGAGTCATCATGAATGACAGGGTTTTTGTCCTGAATGTGGTTGTACTAGATCAGAATATTCTATTGGAAATCTTGTTTGCCTTTACACTGAATTCTTTAGCAAAAAGCCTTAATTTTCTATTTTCAGCATATAAATTTATGGAGCCATGAGCAGTTTAACTTCCAGCTGGAGCAGTGCTGGTTATATCTGTGCTGCCCTCAGTGGCAAGTCTGTGTTCCCCTGACCACTTGGTGGTTCCTCCAAGTTAAGCTGTTCCATTCAGTTTCTATCCCTGTGGGGTACTTTTCAGACCTATAGCATTTTGAACATACAGGCTTTTTTCCATTTCTTTTAATAATCATTATGTATTGATGAAGTGCCCAGTTTCTAGAAGCTTCATGGTTGCCATATTCCCACTTTACTTTCATGGCAATGTGGGGTAGTGCTGTAGGGTGAGCGTCAGGGTTATGGATGTGTGACATGGCAAAGTCTTGTGGGACAGTGCTGTCACCTTGGCTGAGTGAAAACAGTAAGACCTTGGGCTGTCCCAAGCACACTGCCTGTGGTGCAATCCTGGATTATTTTACCATCAAAATACTCCCAGGAGATTAGCTGTTCCCTTCCTGAAGGGATGCTGGGAGCGATTTAGGTCACATGCAGAACAGATACAGGAAACAGCAGCCTTGAATAAATGGGAGGTGGTCCAGACTGGTGGTGTAAATGCACCATATAGCTTTTTTATGGTAACTGGAAGAATGCTTAAACATGTTGGCTCTAATTAGCACTCCAGTTTTTTATATTTTGATATTTGCCATTTATGAAAAGGTCAGCAGAAGCAGATTGCTGATTTGGGAGTAACTCATTTGATAAAATAGCTATGTATGTTGCACAAAGGGTTGATATCAAAATTGGTGATACTTGTCTGTCTCTCTTCTTCTGTGTGTTCTTAAATCTGAGCAGGAATCACTTTATCTGAAAGTTACCGTGTTTAAAAACAAATAGCAAGAAGCTCATTACAAATTTGTCTGTTTGATGTGTTTATGTGCAAGTTTGCTGTCATGATAAAAGCCTTTTATGTCACGTTTTTTGACTGACTTTTAAAAAGCCTTTTTTTCTTTTGATATTTTTTCTGTTCTACATTAGTGGCTTTTAGTATTTTTATTTCCTGTCTGTTCCTTTAGAAGGCTGCAGTATCTGAAATTTATAGTGCTGAAATACTTTTGAGAGAAGCATTGTAGATAGGCATCTCCTCAGCAAAAAGTGCTGCCCTATATTAAGAGCTCTGAAAGTCTCTTGAAATTTTTACTTTGTAAAGGACATCCTATCAGATGTCATTCTTATGGCTTTGCTTTTTTGATCAGTGTGCTCTACTTGTTTCCATTTAATGTAATGTCCTCTTTGAAGTCTGGTCCTGGGTTTGATTTGTTTTTCCCCTAAACAAGGATGGAGCACTGGAATGAGTGTTTACTCATGCTGCTTAGACAGATTGTCCGTGGAAAGAGTATTGCTGTTGTGTCATTAAGCTTAAGAAGAACGTGTAATTTTGCTAAAACATTTCACAAATGCTTCTTCAGTCTCATTACTCCTGTAACTACGTGGTTATAATAAAGTTCAGTTAACTCTAAGCTAGAACTTCTCTTCTGTAGTAACTATCTTGCAGCTTCCAGACTGTAAGAACAAGAGTTACTACCATAATGTAGAGAGTAGTAAATAGTTGGGAAGAAAAGGTTTAAGTATATGTCACTTTTAACATATCTACAAATGACATTTCCAATCTCAGCAAAGGGTAAAGGCAGTGTGGGCAGACTTGAATCCTGTGGGGAGCAGTAAGACTACAGGGAATGCAAGAAATGGGAATAAATGTTACTGCGTGGGAAGGAACATGGGGTTTGTGATGGATTAGGAGAAAGGCTTTGCCAAGTCTATGGCTTGTGAAATGTGTGTCTGTTGGGTGGGGGTTTTCTTTAAAATGTGGCTTGATGGTAGTTATCTTTGAGTTCTGGTCTCATATCCCTCGTCTCAGGTGTACCTGGATTTGGTAGTGCATAACTGGCGCCCACGTTAAGTGCAGGAAAACGTTTTTTTAAATTATTCTAGGCTGGAGAAAAATATCTGCTTGCATGAAAATTAAAGTTGAAAAAGGGACCCTGTGCAGGTCTAGTCCAACCCTCTGCTCAAAGAAGGACTGATTATAAAGTTAAATTATGTGGCTTGTAGCTTCAGGGTTTTTCTAGGCAGAAATAGAAACATTTCTTCAGAAATATTTTGCCAAAGGACTGACCAGTGAAGACTGGCATAATAAAGAGAACTCTTCAAAGGATCTGATGTTTTCCTTTGCTTGTATAACCAGTGTTCAGGAATCTTGGGAAAATTGGGAACTGAAGAGTGAAATTAGATCATTGCCAGCAGAAGTACATTATTTTGGTTCAGAGATTTTTCTCTATTTTAGAAAGGATTTAGATGCCTTACATTTTGGGTAAAAGTGCTAAAGTAGTTACACTACTTTGTTTATTTTACTGCAGAGCTTCTTACTTGAATATTTGTATTGCTTACTGTGTAGCGATACAGTTTCTAAAACTGCTAGGACCAGATGTGCCATCTGAAACACTGAGGTTTTTATGAGGCCAAGATTACACATAAGGTGTAATAAAGTAATTTTTTCTGGTGAATTGATAACTTTGTTATGTATTTTAAGAAACTTTAACACATGGCGTATGCTTTCACTCTCAGGGAATACTTGAAGTTAGCTGTAATTTTCCTTAACTTGCACTCAACCACAGTAATAACAAGCTTTAAAACACTTCAGGTTCCATTTTTGATCCTCAAAACTCAAGGGATATTTTATGTGGGGCTGTTTTTCATTCTTTCATAGTGGTGGCCAGGCAGTGTTTATAAATTCCACTGATTGATAATGAGCCACCTTCAGTTGATATATGTATTTGCTAATAACTTCAGAGTTACCTAATGTCAAAGACCATTTTAAAATACAAGATTAGTTCACGGCATGCCTTTGTGTGCTACTCGTGCATGTAAATTTACCTTCTCTCCCAGCCGTGGTAAATATATTGTCAGGAATATGAGTCACTGAGTTGGTATCTAATATGACACTTGGGAATTTAATGAGTTAATGTTTATAAATAACTTCAAAATGGTCACCGCTTCATAAATAAAGAGACCAAGAGCTCCAGGAACAGAGGAACTGTACAGATAGTAAGGAATTATGAGGGTGTACAAGCCCCCTGCTGTCCTTCAGGGACGTCATGGACCAAAACTTGACCGAATTCTTTCGTAAGTACTCGAGAACATTACAGGTTTGCAAAATGCAACAGCAGAATATTTGGGGGGGTTGTGATTTTTAAATACTTTGTTTGCTTATAGGTTTAGTTTGTGTTGTAATGATACTGTTAAAGAAAATGAGGAGTGTGCCTCTGCTAGAATATAGTATTCATATGGCATGGTTTTCATAATGTCTTGTGGAAGCATTCCTAGTGCAAGTTCAGAGACTGTCAAGATGGACTCAAAGGCAGGATTTTTATTTTACAGATTAAAATGATTTTTTCTGAATTTTGCTAGTCTTATTTTTTAACCACAGTAAAATACCTTTTTTCCCTCTGTGAATTAGTAATTATTACATATTCCTGAGCTGTTTTGAAAACGTGTAGAAAGGCTAAGAGAAAATAATTTGCATCTACAATTCAGTATCAATGTAGCTATAGTAATTTAAAGGAATTTATAGTAATTTAATGTTTGCTCATGGCTTTGTGTCCCTGGTAGCCTGGTTTCTACTGATTTCCCACAGCCTGTAACCTTTCCCTGGTTAGTGGCCAGATGTACAGCTTCCATTTTTCTTTTGCTTCTGAAATTGTGCCATTCATCCAACAGCTTCTTTCAAGGAAATAGGATTTCTTTAAAAGGCATGTTGATTGATTAGATTATGACTGAGCACACAGCGCTAATCTGAGATGCACATGAATGTGATGCAGTAGTTGGCTTTTTGGTTGAGGGTTTGAGAGGTCAGCAGAACCCACTTGCACGATTGTATTGTGTGTAACTGTGCATGTTACAACATCTCTATGAAGTTTGTATCCCAGTGATATGGTTTAGATGGAATCAAATGGGGTTTTTTTCTCCTTTTTTTTCTTTAGCATGTCGGATTCTCTTGCCATTTGTAGTAAAGTTTTCCCTAGTTCTGTCAGTCTAGTTTTCAGAGACGTACCTGGCTTTATGGAGAGGTGTAATGGGTGCTGTGTAGTTACAGCACTGCATAATTGTAGATGCTGGTAACATTGATCTGTTCAGAAAACTGAGAGGAGCACTCTTCCATTAAGCCATGTTTTGATGACATTGATAAAATTGCTTCGAAATCTTAACATTTCTGCAAAATTTTCAGTTCTGTGGGGTTTTTTTCTGCTTAACACAGAACATGAAATTGGAGTTAGAAGCTGTTCTACATTTTTCCAGATTTTTGGTTATTGTGGTTCTCCTTTATGAGATTGTGTTCCAGTTGTACTCACTGGAATACAGTACTGATAGGGAGTTGCCAATGAAAGTAGGTTTTTCTACTGCTGAGATTCTTCTTTTTTCTATAATTCCATGAGTACAGGTGTCTTTCTGTGATCTAGCTTCTGCCAGGAAAGTTCATGTTCTGTTAGTTTTAGATAATACATTGGAAAGATGGAGATGAGGAAAATTAGGTTTAAGGAGGTCTGGTCCAAGAGCATTAATAGATCCATTAGTCTGTTAGAATTCCTCTACTACATTTCAGATTTGTAGTTGTCTCTTCATGACTTTATCATGGTGGCTGGCTACTAATTTTTGCTTGATTGGTAAAACCTAGTTCTTATTACTTCCAGCTACTGCATTTTCAGCTTATAACATAAAAGCTTCTTCCTAAACCTTAAATCCCTTTTGATCATGGAAATGCAAGCCTGTTAGTTTGACTTTGGTAACAGATAAAACATAGGGCAGTAAACTGGACCCAGACAGTATTGTCTTTGCAAAAGCAGAAAGGCTGTTCCTGGGCTTTGGTAAAGCGTTTGACAGATACCAAGAGGGAATTTCCTAGTTATTGTGGAAAAGAGGAGATTTGCTGTGCGAAGAGCACAAGAACAGGCATCAATGCATCAATGGGACCTGGAACAATCAAATTTGTTCTGGTGTTTTGCTGAATGAAGCAAGTCCTTGCTGCTGATGTGAGTTGAGATAGTGAGAATGAAGGAGAACAGGAGGAGTTGGATCATACTGTAGATTTTGATGATTGAAATAGAATGAGAGTTCATAGTAGGTGTCGTGTTTTTAGAGGGGAAAAGCACCAACCCATAGATCATACTAGTGTACAGGGAAAATCAAATAAACATTGAAAGTGTTACATGCAATGGTGACTGATCAAGAGAAAGCTGCCTGAACATTGGAAATAGCGGTAAAGACCTAGATTTTTGCAGTGTTTCAAAATCCTGATACATGTAGTCAATTACATGCCTTTATAATTTTGCATTAAATTAAGTGTAAAGTGTTTGATACAAATTATTAAAAACCAAACCATAATTTGAAACAGTCTCACCCCTCACTGCTGCTTAAAGAACCAGAGGTCCACAGCACTGTTGAGACTGGCAGTAATTGTCAGTTCCAGAGTATATGCATAAACTCGCTTCACAAACCTCTTGCCTTTAGCAGTCAGACTTGGCAGATCTTCTGGGTCCCTGTTTCTTGCTCATTGTACCAAGCTGAGTAGGTTTTGTCTGGGGTTTCTCTGACACCATGTGCATTATGCTCAGGTGTAGGCTGTCCTGACTGTCAAGCACTTGACAGAAAATAAAGCTAATTTGTTAAGAGTTTTAGAGCAGCAGTTTAGATAATGCAAAGTGAAGTTTATGCAGCTGAGATTGCTTAGGAAGATGCAAAGAGGTTAAATATTGATCACTTCTGCTGAGCTTATGTTATTGGTGCATCCGTGTACTTTTTATTTATGAAGATTCTCAGTCTCTGTGGAGGCTGCCTGTGTTTGATGTCAATACAGGTTGCAAATTTCCAAGACGTGGATGTATTTTCTCTTTGTACATGAATTATGAAATTTGGGGGGTGGTGTGTGTTCATTCCATGGTACATAATGTGTAGGCACTGAGATATGTATTCAGTAGGTTCGCGTGACCATAAAGGAGAGGGAGCTCTGCGCTAAATGCTGAATTTTGGAGTGGTGAATAAATATTTAATATTAAAGATGGAAGAGCAAGTTTAATGCTGATACTCCATTTTTATTATTCAGATAAGTTCCTGCAAATTTGAAGGTCCATAACAGACACTTTTCTGAACTTCTGCGGAAGATGATGATCAGAGGATTAAACTATTAAAAATCAAGCTAGGAGCTAAGTTCAAAATAACATGTCAAAGCCCTTTTTTTATCTTGTAAACAGTTTCAGCAGTGATAAAGTAGGTTGGCTGTGTCTATATCTACTTCTGTTGATGTCCAGAGAGTGCGTGCAGCTCCTGGTGATCACAAGGTAGCTGCTCTTCTCTAGAGGACAAGGTGCTTCAGAGGGAGCTGAGGTCAGCCTGCATCTGGGGCTGGTGCCTGTGGCTCAGCCAGACATTGTGTAGCCTGTTTGCAGCCAGCTGCTCTTCTGTTTGTTGCAGTGACTCAGTGGTGGGAGGAGGAGAACCATCATGTGAGATGTATTCTAGCAAGTAGTGACTGTTGGATTAGATAATGCTATCTGTGCCCACATGCTGGGGCTAACAGCATTTCAGAATAAAACTCAAAACACTGCTGTCTTGTTTGTTGCTCCACAGTTCGAGGCAGGGCTAGAGGAGCTTGGAGCAGCCCCTGACTGCACTGAGGCTCCAGGCTGAACAACTCAGGTGGTTTGGATTGATGAGCACAGCTTTAATTGTAGCTGATATGATACATTTTCTTTTAGAGCTTTAGCATAGTAGAGTTATTCCTAGATTTCTTGTTTATAAAACTTGTAAAAACCCTACTGAAGCACAGAAAGAAAGATGTTGAACACTGTTGAATATTCCTTAAAACCACCTTTGGTTTCTTATACAGAATATCTTAATGGTAACTTTCAGAACAGTAAGTGCAGAATATTCCTGCAATGTTTTAAGTCAGCAATAGTCTAGCAACCTTCATGCTACCTTTTGGGTGTCATCCTTGTGTCTCCCTTCTGCCACACATTGTCATTTTAGAAGAAGTAACAGCACAAGCAAGAAACTATTTTTCAAAAAAAGCAAAGAACACCATGTGGGACACAGAAAATCTCCCCTCAATTTTATGACTTTTAGGTCCACGTTGTTTTTTAATGACTGAAGTGATGGGTTTTGGTGTCTTCTTTCAATACATATTAGTGATTTTTTTTTTTTCTGCCTTGTTCTCCTTGTTGTTATATCTTTAAGCAGACAGAACAGGGATAATATTCATATTGATCGTTCTGAGTGATTTGATGCCCTGCTTTGACACGCAGTTTTTCTGCCGAAAATAGAATGAAATATGAAATTGGTGTGTTCATGAATGATGACTAACAGCTGTCAATTATGTATTATCTACCTGCAGCTGACCTCTTCATTCAATGCAGCAAATTATTTCAGTCAGGGCTGTTCCTCAAGATATTTTGTTTTCTGCAGGCTTTGTCTTGGATCTTTGTTTTCTGGAGTGAGTTTTAAAATTAAGTACTTCAAACAAGTTTCTGTTCATCTTGGAATGTCTATCAGCTCAGTGCCTGCCGAATTTGGATGTGATACAAAGATGCCTTTGTACTGTTCATGGAAATACCTCTGTTTTCAATATATCTGGCTTTGTGACAAGAAGCCTTCCAGGTTCGTGGCTGACTTCTGTTATTCAGGCTGATATATGGGCTTCTCAGTGCATTTTTCTATCATCTTTTTAGGAAAAAATTTAATGGCTTGATCTCACAGCCAAGAGCAAAGCAAGCTAGTGTTAGAATCCTGAAGATTTATGTGAATGTACAGCACAACTTCCACTTGAGGAAACAAGGTGACCTGCCAGAGCAGGCAGCGCTTTGCTTTTGCAAACTGTTTCAGCTCTGGATTTGTTACTTGTAGGTTTTTTCCTTTTGGTGCCCTTGTGACAGAAGCTCTGGGTTTTGACACAATGGGAGTTTCTTCATCTTTCAAGGCATCATTGCTCTGGTGGAAGGAGTCTTTCCACAAATGCAGCAGCTCTGCTGCAGGTGATCAAGATATGGAGGCTTAGGTGTGAAAAGTGTCCCGGAAAAGGACAGTTCCCTCTGGCTATTAAGTCTGCTCTGAAACAGAATATTGTTTTACCAGTAAACACTGAAGTTTTCTTGATCTGGTTGAGATCTGTCTTCCCTTCAGCCTGTATGCTAATGGCCATATTTTAAGAGAATTAATTGAGGACTCCATTCTTTTGATTGGCTATGTCGAGGTCTTTAGCAAAAGGACCAGAGGATCTCTCAGTCATTCACCTTCAGGAACAGAAGTTAAAAAATAACCTGTTCCCTTCCCCCTCCCCAGTACAGATCAAAAAATAATGGATAGTATTAATTTGAGAACTTCCTAGTTACCCATCACACACACTGGGTTTTGAATGAGGTGTGCTAGTTGCTAAATGGAAGGTGATCTCAGTGTGCATGTGGTGTTGGCTCATTTCATATAATAACAGGAGCTGAGACAGCAGGACTTGTTAATTGTTATTCCCTTTCATGATCAAGAGCAAGCCAGGAAGGCTTTGTGTGTACCTGGGTAAGTAAATTAACTGCAATTCTGTTTTGCAGTTGTCGTGTAGGAGAAATTCTAAACACTTTTACCATCACGCAGTGTGGGGGGGATTTTTTTCAGCAGGGATGCAACAGTGTGTGCTTAATTCTGCTCATTGCATTTTTTTTCTCCATGTGTTATTTCAAGAATGTAGTCATGCTCCTGCTGCTTGGCTGCCCAAAGAACTGCAGGATTAATGCTCATATTAAGTCACAAGTTAGTATTGTAAACATGATTCTTTCTTTATCCACAGACAGTATCTCCCAGTATCTCCTTAACTGGACAGAAATATAAAGGCAAGAGGGGAAATAATTTTAAAAGCTGATGCAGTATTAAAGTGAGCTAACTTAAAGACAGCACCACAAAAAAAATAACTAAGAGCCTCCCCCAAAATACCCCAAAGTGAAGTTTCTCAAAATGCTTTTGACATGCAGCTGATTAAAATCCACAAAGCAAGTGTCATGAATAGTCTCTGTGATAAAGCTAGCAGCTATTCTGAGATGCTGAAGCTGACTCTGAATCTAAACATGAGTAACAGTACCTTGTGTGACTGACATGCACAGTTTTACAGTAGTCTCAGCTATTTAATGTAAATTAGCTCTTAGATTTAGTAATTCACACTTCTGAAATAGTTAGAATAATCACATTGCCTTTGCATAATGAGCCTTTCACTATGAGACAGCTTTCTGGGGCATTTTGAGTACCTCTTTAGCGTTTTCTAAAGTTGTCCTGGTGGCCAGATGTGCTTTCTGCGGCTGAAGGATTTTCAGGTACTGCTTTCACAGGGTTCTTGAACTACCAGTCTTGACATTCAGATGTGCTTTAATTGATGTGTGATGTCTCTCTTTAATCTACTAATGCTTTTGTCTTAATATAATTTTGATCTCTGACAAAATTTTAAAATTATACTATCTACTGCTAGCTAAACAAAACCAGAGGTATTTAATGCAATTTAAAAAAAAAAAAAAAAAATGCAATTTTAATCTTTTTAAGCTACCCACTGTAGCACTTGCTAAGCTCTAGTGTGTAGTTTATGGAATTATTCCTTGCTCATTAAGTTGTGTTAAAGCAACTTGATTGCATTACTGGCATACTGATCTTCTGACCTGTGCACCTTTTGGTTTGCTATTCAAAAGGTTTATTAAAACTGTTAAAATGACAGTAGAAATGTAGTGAGTTAAGAGATGTGTTTTTGGTTGGGTTTCTTTTGTTCGCTTGTTGTTTTGGTTTCTTTTTTTTTTCTCTTTGTTGACAAAGGGATGCTTCAGTGACATATAATGGGAAATTATTCTCAACAATAGTGTATTTAATCTCATATATTATAAGATATGTTTGCAAGGTATTTTGCTGCCCTCTCTTGGTAGAGCATTTGTATTGTAAGTGCTTAACTTTGTTACTGGCAAGAAATTCTGGATTTTTTTCTTTTTATTCCTGAAGAAATGGAAAATGAGGATTATTTCACACAAAAAAAAAGAAAAAGAAAAGAAATGTGAAATACTGAGTCACTCAATATTTACTACGTAATGAGTACCTTTTCATTTGATAAAATTGATTATCTCACTGTCTTTCATCTAGATCTTATTAGATAGCCAGTACAGTTTGATAGTGTTCATTGCCAATGGAAATAGTTTTTGCTTCAGATTAAGTTTAAACACTTTGATGCATTTTGTTATGACACAAACCCTTCTGTGTCAGGGCAAACACCTGGAATACTTCCCTCTGCTGCTCTCCCAGCCTCTGGTCATCATCCCTTGGTTCAACAGCTTCTGCATGATGCAATTTCTGTTTTCTAAATGATTTCCAGTGGTGGTTGTTGTGGGATTTTTTCCCTGTGGGGTTTTTCCTACTCTTCCTTTGAATTTTTCCTGCTCTTTCTTTGAATCACCCTGGCAAGGAGTTCCATAGCTCATCTGCTTGATGTGCAGAGGTGCTCTTTTCTTTCGAGCGTTCCGCTCATTAGTTTCATCTAATCTTTCCTCCCAGCTGTTGTGAAGGGGTGTCCTTCACACCTTTTTAAGTTATTTTTAAATGGAAAGTGCTTGGTACGTTTGATCACAGTGTTGCTGCTCTTCAAGTCTTTTCAGTTCTGCTGTTCTCCGTGTTTTGAGGTGGGAACAGGGGTGCAGGGATTGAGAGGCAGGATGGTGCTTCACTTCAGCTGAGTTTTATTTGCCAATTTTATTCCCAGGTTAGTTGGAATTAGAAGGTCCATCAGTAGTTCTTCATAATCAGCCATCATCCTTGCTACCCTAAATAACTTAATATTATTAAGGAGCTTTGTGATGAGCACTTTGCTGTTTCTTTTCCAGGTTGCTTATGAAAATATGAAATGGCAGAGCTCTTAGTATGGCTTATTGCAAAACAGCCTTGGCAATGCTGCCCTTGTGTGAGGAGTGACCTATATTGAGCTTCTATTTCTGTAAAGAAATGGAGAACTTAAGCAAAAGATATTTTCTGGCAGTTGCTTGATGTGTTGTTAAACCCAGGGAATTGATACCTTCCAGTATTATAAACTAAATATAACGTGAAATGTTTATGATCCCAAATGCCATATCTACATTTTAGTTCTAGGATGAACAGAGTGTACGTTTCTAGGTAGAATATGCTCATTTCTGGCAAATGAATGCAAAAGAGTGATGAAAATAAACAAAGCTGCTTTGGAGTCTGTCAGTGTTGTTTTCTGCTCTGAATAGCCTTTTAGATACAAACATGTGCATCCACCTCTCCTTCACAAAAAAAAAAAACAAACGGAATTTTAACATGACCAAGCTAAAGTTAGCCTTGATGAAAACCCTGTTTTCCTCTAATAATAGATTTTTTGGGGGGGTGAAAAAGAGCACATAGTAAAATCAGTTTTGTACAGTACAGAGCAAGCAAAAATGTAACATCAAAAATATTTTTAATGCCTCTTGGAGCTTAAATTTCTCTGGTTTATATTACGTTCTCTTTATATTTTACAGAAATCCTCTACTTGTTCCAAATACGTATGGGTCAATCAGCAGACTTTTTAGTGGACTTCAGAGGCTAAAAATCAGGCGTTTAACAAGCTGAGTTGCAGCTCTAATTTCATAGTGACTGCTCTTACAGCTTTGTTATATGGCTGAGAGAAGAACTGCTAAAGGAGCAGAACTGGTTTTTTGCTTCTTATGGGTAATGAGTTGAGTAGTGGAAAAAGTCCTTTTGTCGTGCATAACTGTAACTTATTTGGTCATAACAATTATGAAATTTCAACATTTATAATTTTTTTTTGTTTGTAAAGGAAGAACACTGGTCTGAAAACTGGATGGACTTCAGTATTAATAGTTCATGGGCTGGAGTTTGCAGTTATTACTGGTATTTTCTGGGCATGAAAAGGAGTGAAACAGCTGAAGTTCCCTTCCTTTTCAGAATTCAGTCACTATCATTCCACACATACAGCACAGACTGTCCAAGTTAAATTGCCCAGTGGCATAGTATAACACACATCTGGTAGCTTGAGGTGTCAAAATTCAGGTCTACTCTCTGCTTTATAGTTAAGAGCTGGCTGTGCTTTGTGTTTGTTGAGAAGCTGTCATCAGTTTGCGTCTCAAAAATGGCAGAAAAAATGGCTGTGTGCTTTATAGACAAGATTTTCTAACTGTTATGATTTTATTTTTTTTAACAAGAATTCAAATAGAAAACAACAACTAGCAACATTTTCAGTGTTATGTACTGGCAGGAACATACTGGCCACAGCTGGGAGGAAGATGTGCCTAATTTTTGTTTTAGCAGTGAGTTATCCCCAAGAGATGAAAAAGCTTTGAAAAATCAAAAAACTGTATTTTAAGCAACTAGGAAGATACACCTTTAAAAAAGCCCTAAAAAACCCTAAAGAAAATGTAAAACAAGTTGAGAAGAAAGGATCGAAAAGATGGTATATAGCTTTTCTCACTGTATTTTTTTTTCAGGAAAGTCCTTTCAGCCAACCCAGTGGCTTTGGCAGAGAATTTTGCAAGGTTTCTTCTTACCCTTAGGATATTTCTACTGCCTGGCTTTTACTTGTTTTCCTCCTCTTCACGTCTTCCCCCTCTCTGCTTTGCTTTGCAAAGACTCCCATGAGCTGGAAACCCTGCCAGCTCCCTGCAGTGTTTCCTTGGCTGCTGCACCCTGGATTTTTTTGACCATGTCCAGTTTTCGTGTGCCTTCAGGGTGTTCTCATGTTGTTGCCAGTTCAGCTGTGTGTGTTGCTATGCAAGTGGGGATGGGCATGTGTGCATTTTGATGCTTCTGTAAAATTTGGATAAATTTCTACCTGACTAGTTAATCCAAAAACTACAATTTATTTGGGGGTGGTTTTTTTATGAGTATCTGTGTTACTGCTATTTCACTGCACTTCTATTCATTGCTTCGAGTATAAAATAGCATGCAAAGAACAAATGTAACTCCATATCCCAAACTGGGAAGATTGTATCAGTTAGTAAATTAGCAGCATCAGCTTTCTATTCTTACCTCTTGAAGGCTGTCTCTCAGAATGTTCAATTAGTTAAGAGGAAATTGGATATGTGATTCGTTTTACTGTAAACATAATAAAACTATTATCCAGCTCAGAAAAATGACATGTTGGAATTAAGACTTCCACGTAGGTACAAATGCTGTGCTTTTGTTCTTGCTGGTGCCAAGATTATTGATTAGTTTATCTTCTTGCCCTTTTAACAGTTGCTTGATATTTTTGGTTTTCACTTTGCCACTTAGTCTCTTTCCTTTTCTCACGATTGTAGACAGTTGCAAGAGCAACAGAGGCAGAAGGAGCTGGAACGGGAGAGGCTGGATCGTGAACGAATGGAACGGGAGAGGCTGGAGAGAGAGAGGCTAGAAAGGGAAAGACTTGAAAGAGAGCGCCTAGAGCAGGAGCAACTGGAGAGAGAACGGCAAGAAAGGGAACGGCAAGAGCGCCTAGAAAGGGAGAGACAAGAGAAGGAGAGGCAGGACCGGGAGAGACTTGAACGACTTGAACGGGAGAGGCAAGAAAGAGAACGGCAAGAACAGTTGGAAAGGGAACAGTTGGAATGGGAAAGAGAAAGAAGAATTTCAAATGCTGGTAAGAATTTCAAAACCCGAGCGTGTTCAACCACCAGGCTGCTCTTTGTGTCTTTGGGTGATGGAGTGTGAGAGAAGCAACAAAGGGCAGTGAGTACAGTTGTGTAACAACAGTCAGTATTTCAGGCTTTGTTTTGCTGGAATTCCTTCCCCCTTTTTTATGGCAAGAAGTCCAAGAGCTTTGACTTTCCTGTCATAGTTTTCCATTAATTCTAAAATAATTTTTTTTGCACTATTTGCTCACTCCATTGCCACTCTGTGACTGCTTGGAACAACTTGAATTGTTTTGGGCACCTCCAACATTGGTTAAAGTGTGATGAGCTAAACTTCCTAAATACCTTGTCATTGTTTGCACTGTTCAACAAATGTATTGTCATTGCATAATTTGGAAAAAAACCCCTAAACATATCAGGTTGAGTGTGTTAATGTAGAAGGTATATTTCTATATAAGGCAAAGTAAGAGCATGAGAAATGCTTTTCAGTATGAAGTCTTGCTTAATTTATCATTGTAGTAACATTTCAGTGAAATGTGTTGTATGTATTTGTAGATAAGATAATGCACTGCCTGCGGAAATGTATCCCGTGATAACTGAAAGCTTTCTCATTTTGGTAATATAGTGAAACATTAGTCAAGTGCTTGGTTGTTCTTCAGTCACAAACTCAATTTACATAAGTCAACTCATGGTGAAAGTCAAGGAATACTATGTAAGTCATTTTAGAGCAGAGGATTTTATTGGTAGCTTTATTCCCAGTACTTTCAATATTTGTGATGGAGCTTTTTCTGGGGAATAGAAAGTTGACACTTGCTGCCTATGGTAAGAATTTTATTAGTGGAGTTGAAACAAATGTTAAGATCACTACACTTGCTTGCAGTTTGCAACCAAACAAGAAGATAAAAGCTGGTAAAAGACTGATTGCTCAACCCTATATCTAATCCTTTTTACGATGGGATTTGAGAAAACTTTCTCTGGAACGTACTTGTAAATACAAACGTTGGCACAAAAAGAGTTGGTAAAATTTAAAAGCAGCTGTTGATAATATGTAAAACTTTCCTAACAGTATTTTCACTTGTGCCTAATCCTCTGGTACTAACTGTAGTCTACATTTTTACATTTTGTTTGAATGCTGGTTTTGTTGCTTCATTAGCTCCCTTTTTCTCTTTCTCCTTTTTTTATCCTGCCTTTGCTGCTGCTTTCCATCTTCTGTCCAGCTCCATCTTTCGACAACTCCCCGTATAGCACTCCACTTCCTGAATACTCCAGTTGCCAGCCTCCTTCAGCACCTCCTCCATCATATGCAAAAGCAGTCTCAGCACCAATGGCAGAGGCCACACCGGAGTACGCTGTAGTGACTTCTGCACCACCGACTTCCACTCCCCCTACACCGCCTCTAAGGCACTCTGCATCACGTTTTGCTACATCCTTAGGCTCAGCTTTCCACCCCGTTCTCCCCCATTATGCCACGGTTCCTCGTCCGCTGAACAAAAGTTCTCGGCCCCCCTCTCCCGTCAGTGCCGTGGCGACTTTGCCTCCCAACACAAAGCCCGTTGCCTGGTCCGCGCCCAGTTTCGCCCCCCTGCCCCCATCTCCTCCAGTAATGATAAGCAGCCCACCAGGCAAAGCTGCTGGCCCGAGACCTGTCCTCCCAGTGTCGGCTTCCAATCCGGTGACCCAAATGTCCACGTCTCCCACGGCTCCTAACGGGCTTCCTGAAAACCTGGCTTATCCGGTTCCTTCACCTTCTACCTCAGGTCCAACGCCGCCTCTGCCACCTCCTCCCCCCCCACTGCCTTCCTTTCCGCCTCTGTCACTCTCTGGACCTCAAGCTTCTCCTTCTCCCAACTCCCCGAATGCCTCGACTCCCTCATCCAAGCCTAGTGTTCTCCCTTCTCCCTCTGCAGCTACCCCTGCCTCTGTTGAGAACTCTCTAAACTCTGTGCTGGGAGACTCCTCTGCTTCTGAGCCAGTCTTGCAGGCAGCCTCTCAGCCGGTTGAACCTCCGACCCAGCAGGGTAAGGCTTTCTGTTATTGCTACTAATGTGCTAAGCAGGCGGAGCCCCTGGGTGTCACAGCCCCTGACTGTCCCCAGCAATTAATACAGAGCTCCCAAAGCTGCAGTGATCTTAATGCCACAGCCAAACTCCCCTTGGAAAACCGGGGTAAGGGAAATGGAAGAGCTCTGTGCCTAGGAGCTGATGTTCTGTGGCCTGTCATGAGTAAAATTCTAATTTCTTAAGGACTCACCTGTTGAGCACGAAGTTTGTCAAATTCTTGCTTGGTAAACCCTGCACTGTTGGTTTATTTGAAATGTGGTGTTACCAGGCAGCATTATTAGCTTCCTAATGGCAGCCAGCATAGACGAGCATGTATGTGGCTTTGGACATGCAAATGACTTTAAGTGAGGAATAATTGAAATTTAGATAGTATGTGACACTTACAGCAATTCTTTCAGGACAGTGGTTAAATTTTGATACATGGTTATGTGCACATATATATATATGTGTGTGTGTGTGTATGTTTATATAGGGAGACAGGTCTTTCTGTAGTATTTTACCAGTGTAGCTCAGAAGGCTCTAGACAAAAAGTTTTATCAAGTAGGTGACAACCTTAATGAACACTCCACCAATATGACAGAAATGTGTCCTACATGGGCATAAATGTCTTTGTTAACCTGAATCCTGCTTTTATATTGGTTTAATAGATTTAGGTCTTTGTACATAAGTCTGCAGTAGCTCTAAAGGTGTGGGGAGAGGGGCTCCTGAGGGATAAGCAGCCTGTGGTTTCATCACACACAAGCCATGCAGAATAGATCCTGTTTATATCCTCCTGTCTTAAATGAATGTCTGAGCTGCTTTGCAGTGGGAATAGAGTGAATGGCCTCACTTCTAGTATGGCATAAAAGTGTGCACTTCGACAGTGAGTGATGCCAAGAGGGTTTAACAGGCTTTTAAATTTATGGAGTGGTTAGCAGAGTAGGAAACCAGGAAGACTCACATGTGAAATTCCTGCCTTTAGAGATTAAGGTAGTTGTGCATCATTTTCAGTGCCTTATGGCAGTTTGGGAGACAGGGGTAGAATCTGTGGAGGTGTGGAGCTGTTGTCTAAGTCACAATTTCTTAAACTCTTCCTGTAGCAATAACACAGTGATCATCAGAATATTCTTTTTTCAAAATACACTTTGGATAACAATGTGAATTTAAAGCAGTGAAAGAATGATAGATAACAAATAAAAGAGCTTCTTCCCATCAGCTTGAAATATGTCAGTCTTCTAACTCACTAATTAGTGTTTGTATTAAATTATAAAAGTTGATTGCTGGAATTATTCTAAAGGAAAGATTTACATACAGCTTAGAAATTAGCATTGGCACTCAAACAGTTCAAGGGTTCAGATGTTTGGGTGATGTGTTAGTGCTTGTTAATACAACGAGATGTCACTGTTTAGCACCGTGTGAGCACACCCTATTGTTCCTTCTGCTACCATGCTCATGCCTGACTTGACTCTTTGCCTGTTTCCTGGTGTAAAGTTGTTCTTGGTTGCAGCACAGAACCTGACTGGAGGGGTTTCATGTAAATGTCTCTGGAACTGTCTGATCTCTCACAGCATACTGTATAATATATTTAGTACATTGAATAAGAATGCTTCTCTCCTGCTGAAATTCAGTGTTTTCTTGCCCAGTATCTTACCAGTTTTAATGTCTCATACACTGAGCAAAAGAACCACCATTTGAATGGAAGTAAGACCTTTGTTTTCTAAACCCTTACTGTGTTCTGTTTGTTTTCTCTTTGACACTAGGTGTTGTCCAAGGACCACCTGCACCTCCTCCTCCACCGCCCCTGCCCCCTGGCCCAGCTCAGTCTTCAGTAGCAGCCCCACCTCCTCCTGGCCCACCACCACCTCCTCCACTCCCGCCTTCGGGGCCTCCGCCGCCACCACCGCCGCCTCCTCCGCTTCCCAGCCAAGCTCCTCCCGTTCCCCTGCCACCTCCTGCTCCCCCCCTCCCAGCCTCTGGATTTTCAGCGGGATTCGTGTCCGAAGATAATCGCCCTTTAACTGGACTAGCAGCTGCACTTGCTGGAGCCAAACTTAGGAAAGTCTCACGGGTAAATATAACTCTGGTTTCTTCTTCCGATTCCTGTCCCTGGTTCTAACCTTTGTTCAAGGTTAATAACAGTTTCAAGACATTTGGGGTAGGCTTAATGCATTATGAAGAAAGCATTACAGGATGTGCTGCCAGTCCATCCCATTCTCTGTGCAGTAGCATGTGAACTTTGCTGGTTTTGTGAAGGCAGCTCTCATTCTGTTGGCACATCTGCTGTCGTTTTGTGCACTCTGAAGGGTGAAGACTCCTCCAGTTCGAGTGGAGGAGGAGGAGGCTCTGCTTCATCTAAAACAGACGGTGGCCGTGGAAATGGACCCCTTCCCTTGGGAGGCAGTGGGTTGATGGAAGAAATGAGTGCCCTGCTGGCCAGGAGGTGAGGAGCTGTTCCTGCTCTGCTCCAGCTGCTTAGTCACCACACAGGTGGGATTTGGGGTGCCTGCTTGCAGCTGGCTGAGGATCAAATAGACAGCGGCTTGTGGTTGCTTTGGGAAGCTGATCGTGTTTCATGAATAGCCATTTTTGTTTGAGTGTAATCCAGTACTTCTGTGTAAGCCTTTGTGCAGCAGTAGGGGAGGGCATATAGACTCCAAATTGCACAGTTGCTTTGGCAGGGAGGCTTTGCCTTTGAAGGTATTTTGAAAGTACTTCTTAAAACACTAATTTTCAATGATCTGTCTATGAGGCTGTGTAAGTCTTTAATTGCAGTAAACAACATTCTTCCATCTTAAAGCCATGATGAGCTTAGTAACTTTTGTCTCTGCTTACAGGAGAAGAATTGCTGAAAAGGGATCAACAGAAGCAGAGCAGAAAGAAGATAAATCTGTGAGTTGAGAAATTTTATCTAATTCGCATTACTCGCTACAAAGATTATCAAAGAGATTCCAGTGGTGTACAAGAGATTATTTATACTTTACTGTATAAATATACACATACATAACCACTACTTAGTGAAGTGCTTGCACATTTTCTGCATACAGTTGAGCAGAACCATTTTAAATATATATAAAAAGTGAAATAAAAATTTAAACAGTTGAAATTGACTCTTGTGAATCCAACAGATTATAAAGATTTTTTTCTTCTTCTTTCCTCTTCTCTCCCTTTCCCCTCTCTTCTCCCTTTTACTCAGGAAGAATCAGAGTCTTCATCTTCTAAGGTTTCTTCAACAAGCACACCTGGTAAGTAGCTCAGGTTCGTGAACTCTGGGACTCGGTAATGTTAAAATCTAGTGACAAATCTGGGTCAGCTCTGCTGAATTTTGGAGCCTGCCTGTCCTCCCATGATTACAGCCTGGGATTTTGCTGTAGAATGGGTCCTGGTTTAGAAGATGATGGATAAAAAGAACATAAGTGAATAAAGAATGTAAGTGCGGTGTTAAAATTTTTTGTCCATGATCCCATGAAGAGGCAGAGTTTGGAACTGCATAGCCAACACCTCTGCTGCAGTCAGTAAAGGAAAACTTACACGTTCTGCAGTTGGCCAAGATGTATTGTCAGCATGCATATGTAGTCATACTGTAAATTACTGTCTCTCAAGAGACACTCAAGCCTTTCTTTTCCTGTCCTTTAGTAGTACCTTGTTATACCCTCAGTTTCCCCAGCCACTTCTCAGTACACACCTGTAAAAGGGGGAGAATGTGCCATATAACCTTGCAGCTTGTAATCTCAGAAGGCAGTGAAGCAGAAGGGAAATAACTGGATAATGAATATACCAGTGTTCAGTCTGTTCTGGCTTCCTCTGTTGATTGCTTGCCCATGTGTACACTTTTCCTCTGCGTGATTCAACCACTTGATGATGTGCAGGCCTTAATATTGAAAACCACTGCTGTAGTGTGAACAAAACCCAGGTGACACCTGGCTGTGGAATAAAAAGGAGTGCCAGGAGTTGTGTGTGCTCAGATAGAAATAACTGGCAAGCTTAGTATTGAGATACAGCCACTCATCTGGAGAAGCTGGACTGCAGGGCAATAAATGACATCACACAAACCAAGTTTTTTACACACCCACACCTCCCATTCTTTTAAGAGTCTTCTTCATTCTGTTGAACACATTCTGTTAAACAGAAAGGACATTAGCCTTAGGGAAATGACTGCTTTTGGAACACTTCTGATAATAGAGGTCCAAAAGAAGAAAATTAAAACCGGTGAAAAGTGGTTCCTTTAATGGGTGATTATAAGAAACCTCATCAACCTGTTGAAAATGTCAAATGCATTCAGAATTTGATCATTTCCTGCCAGCTGAGAAATTTTGCTTAGTTTTTTGCTGTGAGATGCTCTGCTGATGCTAAACCTCATCACTGGAACGTGTCTTTAAAGTGTTTTAAGGAATGCTTAACATCCTTGAGCAAGCTGCAGCCATAGCAGAAGTTTCTCAGTTTTGTAGATACAGCTAAAATCCTGCTAAAATAACTCCTATGGCAGGACAAATCTTGAAGATTGGTGTGTAAAATTAAGCTTAAGGCTTATTACTTGTATTAGCAGCCTGTACTTGTCTGGGTCACAGACTATGCTGGCAGACTTCTGCAATTAAAATATTCTCCGTATTCAGCTGCATCCCAGGGAATTTTCTGGTCAATATGAGACTCTGAAAGGGCCTTTCTGCCTCTCTGCTTGCCCAGCTTAGCAGAGCTGAGCAATATGAAAGAAAGGGGACAGACCAAACTCCAAATCTGAAATGAAGGCTGATAAGATCAGTGACACATTGAAGTCCTGAGTAAGTAATGATAGCAAGTAATAACAATCCACACTACAGAAAGACTGTTTTAACTTGTGCAGATTGTAAGGACTGAAAACAAATACCTTGTTGCTGAAAGATATTCTAGTTGTCAGGTTGTATCATACCTGCTATCACTTCACTGAAGTTTACACTGAATTAATTTTATATCATTAACAGTTTAGGAATACTCTTTTAGCTTAAAAACCTCTTCCTCAAGTATTTGAAGCTGAGTGGTTACAGTTCCAGAATTCTGTGTTTCACAACTGAAGCAATCTGATACATAAAGAATAGGGAGAGCTTCTCCCAGTTGGATTAAGAACCAAATGGTATTTGCAGTGTCTAGGAGACCAGTGAGACTTTAAGATGCTTTCACAACTTGATGCATTCACAGATGAATACAACAGGAGGTAGCTTAATCTGAAAGAACTAATACAATGTAGTAAAAAGAGCAAAGCACCAAGCAGCTGACTTGAGTTGCCAGGTGCTTGAAGTTTCCTCACATAAACTACACAATGAACAGAAAAAGACGTGTTTTAATCTCCTAACTCTGTTTTCCAGAACTAACAAGAAAGCCTTGGGAAAGGACAAATACAGTGAATGGAAGCAAATCACCTGTTATTTCCAGGTACTCCCCTTTTGTACCAGCTGTCTTTTCCTTACATTTGCTGTTGTTGCACATCCTGCTAAAGATACTGGACTAAAACAGTAAATATCACCGTGGTATGTTAAAAGCAAAATGTATGGGTTTAAAGTTGCTGCTGTGAAACTGCTTTTGGCAGTTTTAAGTAGGAATGAAGAGTTACTTTTGGAGAATGCTAATAAGTGAAATTTTTGACAGTAAAATCAAAAGTAATACCCAAAAAAGTTTCTTTAACAATTTCTGGTGTATAACCTGAATTAATTAGGTGTATATTTGCCTACAGCAATGTTTAATTCTTTATTTGAAGTCTGAAATTTCCTGCAAGGGAAAACCAAATTCAGTGCTGCAGTTCACATTTTCAGTAGTAAATCTAGTGAATAGGTGTTCTCTTTTCTATTTCTCTGCTACTCATAGAATGGCTATTTGGATATTTAAGCCATCTTGGTAAGATTTGATTCTGTGACAATTTTCAGTAGCTGTCTCGTGCCAATCTAAGAAAGTCTATCCTAAAGAAGTGTAGAAATATTGTACATCCTTCAGTGCATCACCCAGTCTTTGGTAACTTGTCAGCTGAACTTCAGTAGGCAGGGAGTGGTTTGGTAGGCATTTCAGTAAGTGAAATGGCTGCTTTAGCAATTTTTTTGAGGTATATTTAATTGTCATTTACTTCAGGCAGAAAGCTTGTAGTTCATCTAGAATTCCTGTATGTTGTGTATACAGAGGTCAAAGGGTTCTGACCCTTGATCATCTTGAGAAAGTTACCTGAATTTCTTGAGAGAAAACAAAGGAACATGTTCAGCTGGGAATGCTATGTTTGAAATTACTGGAATTCTCCTTAAAATTTGGCTGTTGGAAACAGCTATACAAGATTGGGTGATCAGAGTATTAAAAACAGTTGTTCTTGAAGTGGCCTCACTTGTAGTTGAGGTTGCCCTTGAGGTCTTCAGTTCTGAAATGCAACACTAAACACTGTCAGTGTCTTTGTCTGTCTTGCAGAGTAAATCCAGGAGTTTCAGGTGTCTGCAGCCTTGGTTCTGGTTGCTTGCTTTGTTTTCTGTCAAAAAGCAGGTGCCACTGGTAGTGATGTTCTCTCTGCTACACTTTCAGAGTAACAAAATACTGCATCACCTTTGGCCCTGACTTTCCCCTGCCCTCTTCCCCCTCCTCCCCAGTAGGCCTGACCTGCTTTAACCAAGGTCTCTTGTGCTGATAGCTTGATCTACTTCAAAAGGTGGCACTGAGCGGGAACTTGTCACAGAAATAATTGGTGTAAGGAATCCTAAAGAGCATTTTACAATTCATATTGTGTGAGACAGTTGTTGACCTGGCCCTTTGCCTATAGATGCATTCCTCAAATTGCATATCTATTGGGTAAAGGGATTAATAAGTAGGGCAACTCTGTATTTTCAGACTCTTTTGGGGAGTCTGGAATGTTCTGAAGTCTCGATTCTGCCTGTCCCTACAGCCATAAACTGTTTCATGCATCCAGTTTCACTGATCTTTTTCCAACTGGTGAAATTCAAAGGTTGCTGAGGTCTGCTTAAAAATGTTTTCTGACCTAGAGGAGTACAAAGGAATTTTGAGATTTCTCTTAGAGGTATTGGGGCACCCTATCCATAAAGATTTTGTCATCATTCATCCAGTGGAAAATGCTGATAGAATTTAACCTGATATGAGTTTCCTTGGGTATATACACTAGAAGTACTTCTAGAATAAGAATTCTTTGTTTATTTAACGTCAATATTCTTTTCCAGTGCTGTCATAACCTGCTGGAAGGTGCCATAGCACATACTTTAGGCCTGCTGATGACAGTTTTCTAGTCAGTGTTGGCAGGTTGCTCTGCCAGCAGGAGGAAAATTTCATAGAAAGAGAAAGTGTTAGATGAAGTCTCTCTTGAATATCCTTGTATTTTTCTTAATTCTGTACATTTGCCAACCTGCTAGGTCTACCTCAGCAAGCAGCTTGTTAAACCAGCTTTCTTTGAGTGAGTTAGTCAGGGGGAGCTGCTGTTTGAAACACTAATACTGTGTTTGCCAGAAGGGGATCTCTTTCACCTGGTGGGGCTGGAGAGCCTGCTCCTGACCTCTGCAGGGAGGATATGAGTCACTTACAAGGATTAAGCAAAGCAGACTTGAGAAACTGGCAAGTCAGCAAAATTTTCTCTTCAGAGCTTCCACAGAGGTAGACAGTGCAGTTGTTGTTACTCAGAATGAATGTTCTAAGTGTTTTAAAATAAGTTAGTGTCCTGTTTAAAATCAGGCCTTTTCTTTTTGTAGCAAGCTGAAAAGACTTGAGCTGTGGACTTCTAGTATTTCCTGAAACATTCAAGTAGTACTCTTGGATCTACTGAAGCCCCATTGTGTTTGAGGTGCTAAAACTGAACAAAATTAAGACCTGTTATAGCTTTTTAAGGTAGTGTTTCTCCCCTTAATAGACGGGAATCTCCGTGGAAAAATCTGCTTGCTTCTGAAAACAGGTTCTATGATTCATTAAACAGGTATCATCCTGTTGGGATTTGAGACTTCCTAATAACCCCTTTGACCAGTTCAGGGGTTGGACTTTTTCTACATGGGTTGGTAATCACCACATGCACCACCAGGTTCCTGCTCCACATTTTGTGTGTCCAGTTGAGCCCATTTTTGGACTGGTTAAAAGCAGATGGTGTCAAAGGCAAATTGAGATGGCTTAAGAACCAGGTATGAATTCACATTAAGTACTGGTTTTCTGCCAGTCGTCACCTGCAAAGGTACAAATTCCTGTTGAGGGTGTCAGCATTTACTGAACCATTGCAGTGTTCTGAGCAGCAGGTTTTCAAAACTGTAGGTTTAGATACATAGGAACAGGAATTAATTTGCCGGGTGAGTTTTCACATCTGCTTTTTGATTAAAGACTTTTTAAACATAAGTTAATGTTTCCATTTGGAACATAGTCACAAGTTAATTAAAATCATGTGTATTTTTTGCTGTAGATCTAAGTTTCACTCTCTAGTAGTCGTAAAGTCATAATGTCATACTGACATTGAAACCCTTCAGGTTTTGAGAGTTTTCCAGAGGTAAATGTGTTACAGAGCCTCTCGGAATTACTGAGTCAAAATCCAGCTTTGTTTTTCATGAAGGCACTCATTGTGGTGATTACTTAATCTTTTTGTATGAAAAGTTCCCCTTTTAGCTACTTACCTTGGGTGGTGTATTCTGCATGTTGGCATGAATAAAGTCTTTACTTTGCATGTCTGATTTAAGGTGTGTTAGGGACTGTCAGGATTGCCTCACTGTCCTGTTAGGCAATGCTATGAAAAACCACATGGGAGAGCTCTTTAGCCATCTTGGGATCGAATGGCTGGGAAGTTTTATTCACTGAATTTCACTAGTTAATGTTTTCCTTAATGGCAACTGCATTCACTGTTAAATCTTTCATCTGAGGAAGCTGAGAAAGGAGAAAGTAACATCATTTGGGGAGGAAGACAGCTAGATTTTATTGAGATTAGAAATTACTGAGTTTGTTAATTATGGTATTTCGATATTTGAATTAAGAATGTCTTGCATTTTGGAAAGCAAAAAGGGAACACATTCTTAAGACTGAGGGGCAGAATGTATAAAGAAGCTTTCCTGTTGAGATTTTTGACAGATAGCAGCAGTAGATAATTACGGTGGGTAAAGCTGACTTTTTGTTCTAAAGATATGAAGAAAAAGAAACAGCTTGTGTAGAGCTTTTGTTTGAAGTCATCTCATTAATACATTAGACTCATAATTAATTTTTTTGAAAGTATTAAAGTGTGCTATTGTTTGGGTTTTTCCATTAAGGTAGGCAGTAGGTGCCTGTTACCAATTGCCAGGAGTTGCACTTAAGAGGAGTTTTTCAGTCATGTTGGATAAATGCTGTCATGCCATAGTGTGTGGGAACAGAGCTGTACTCAGTGGAAATGATCAGAAACTATAAATGAACAATCTGAAAAACTCAGCTGTTCTGCCTGGAGTAAGTCAGGGCTCTTAATTTCAGGTGTAAACTGCAAGTCATTCTTAAAGTATCAGGTACTTGGTGAAACAGCAATTGCCAAAGATCTCAGCTGATGAATGTTTTTGAGCAAGGAATTCTTCCATACTGAACTAAGCACTGTAACATGTGAAGAGTTCTGTAAAAGATGCTAAACCGTGGTTTGCCTTCATAGCATTAGTGCACACAGTAAGTTCTCTGGTGGTTGCAAGGTGAATTCTATTTTCCAGCTTCTTTCACTATCAAGTTATTCACTATTTCATCTTCTGTCTTACTTGGTGGATTATGTGTTTAATTTTGGTGTTTCAAGCAATAGTAATTGGCAATTTCTCTCTGGGAACTTACATTTAAACTGTGTGGTCTTAAGTCTTTCCGGCTGTGACAACTGAGGTTTGTGATCCCAAGGGAAGAACAAGTACCAAACCAACATCTTGATGTGTGCACCCTTTTCTTTTGGGAGTCACATTTGGAGTGTTCTCCTTTGGTTAGCAAATCAGAAAATAGTCCTGTCAGGATGTAGAAGTCATCAAGACAATCCAGTGTCAGGTTCATTCAGCTCTTACTGAACAAAAACAGTGTAAGAGGATAATTTCTTCATGGACAAACTCCTGTCTTGAAATATGTGTGAAAGCTCAAGGTAGTGATTTTGTAAAACAAACTAAGAAATACAGTCTTTTTTTGTTCCTGTGCAGCTTCCATTGCAAGTAAATCAGGCTGCATTCTCAGGTAACAAATGCAGGACAATGCAGTGCTACATGAATTCCTCCTATGCAGGAATTTTGAAGGGACACACTGAGTGTAGGCCAGGCTATTTTGTTCAGTGATGCCACATACAAGGGCAACAAAATAAGACCCTGCCTAGTTTACTTACACCCTGCCCTTCCTTAAAGTTAAAATACTGTGATAATTCTAAACTTTGGGGAAAGCTCTTGACATGAACTGGCAGCAGTTGTATAAACAGCTTATTTTTGGCTTGAAGTTTTATAGGTAATGGAGGGAGAATGGAGGGTAACAGAGGGAGCCAAGATGTAAAATGTATTGCAGAATGGCAGAACATTCCTCCCTCTTTGGAGAACTGTTTTGGTATTTCTGCAGTGAGCGTCTAGGCTTTGTCTCTGCTCATAGCTGTATTAAGTCCATGAGCCTGAATTACCCCTTGTATAAAAGAGGGAATCAGGAAAGAGAAGTGGGAAGGCAGAAAACCCCTCTTCTTTTGGAATCTGTGTTAAAAATGCAAGATGATCTGGGTAAGCAAGTTCTTGATGTCTAAAAGAGAGTATTTCATAAGCAAACATCAAACATGCCATAGTCCAAAACACGAGAACTTCCTCTAAAGTATCACCTGATAAATCTTGCTGCTGTTACAATATTTGCTTTCAGTAGCTTTAGAAAGCAACTGATGGAATAATTTAGGTTGGAAAGGAGTTGGATAATGTTGCTTGGGTCTGTCAACTGTTGAAAATCCCCCAGGGTGATTGCTCAGCATTCACACAGTCAGCATCAACATGCAGTCATTAGTTAGTGGGAGTGCTTCCTTGGGAGAGCCTCTTTTGAATGAGTAAGCAGTTGAAAAAGGAAAGTACTTGACGTTTGAAGGCATTCAACTTTTCATGCCCATTATGAAGAAATCAGAAACCACTGACAGTGAAATCTGTCTGCTACTTTGAAAGTTCTTGTTTTGAACTAATAATTAATATTTCCAGCGTGTAGAAAACATTCTTGGTTGTTGCTTTCTATTCTGTGTGGTATTTTGGGTCTGCTTGATTTTTCCCACCCTCCCCCTCCCAACATTTTTTTTTCCATTCTGATTTTTACTATGTTTTTGATAGACAAAGGTCAGTAATTTTGATGGGGGAGTCCTATGTATTCTGTAATAATGAGCAACCAGTAACTCATGGATGTGTTTTTGTGCTTCAGACCAAAATCTACACCAACGGGACAGCCCAGTGCCAACGGAGTACAGTCAGAAGGTCTAGATTATGACAGATTGAAGCAGGTATGTGTATAATGCTTTAAAAAAGGTTATTGTGTAAGTTGGATGTCCAATACCAATCTTTAACTGTTTTGTTAGCCAATTCCAAACTTAATGATTTAGTAATTACTAGTCTTTATTTTTCCCCAGGCATGTGTCAGTATTCTTAGGAGCTGGAGCTGTAGGATGGTGGCTTAGACAGCCCCATTATTTTCTCACAAAGTTCCTGCTTTTGCATTAGACAGCACACGCAGGATGGTGTTGACACCATAGATGGAACTGGGAAATTAGTTTGCCTGGAAAACCTTTCCTGCTCTGCTCTGTACCCAAGCAAGCAGCAAAAGCCCTTGGGGCAGCTCTAGCAGAAGAGTTATCACCATGTTTTAATATCAGATGTGAGCACCCGTGGTCAAGTGTTTGGTGGTGAAAGAGCATCCAGGGATGCTGCCTTTTGTGTAGCTCTCCAGGCCAAGAGCAGAGGAGTCCTGTGGGAATTGTGGAGTTGGAGGTGAAGGATCTCCAAGTGGTGTTTGGATCAATGGGTCCATCCCCAACTGGGGAGGAAGACTCTGGTGCAGGCTGCAGCTTGGTGGGTAATTCTAGAGCCATTTTTACTTTGGTAGCAACTTTTAGTTGCTTCTAGACCATGTCCCCACGTAGTGGTTGGCTTTAGATTGGGTTATGGATCCGTTCTGGTTGGTTCTGAATTGGGTCCTGGCTCAGCAGGCAGTTCTAGAGTGGCTTCTGGCCTGGTGGGTGGTTCTGGAGGAATTTAGAGAAAAGGATGGAAAAAACAGCAAGCAGGGACAGCACTTCATTCCCTCACATTCCACTGGGACTGGGACCTCGATACCTTGATTACCCTTTTTTCTTTTTTTTTTTTTTTTTTCTTGGAGTACTTCCTTGGCTTGTGGTGTGTAGTTAGCTCCTTTCTTTGCATCCCACATCACATTTCACCTCTAGCAAAGCTTTCTTATCCTTATCCCTTCTCCTCTTATAAAGTCTACAGGAATCAATTTGTGGGACTTCTAGGGGAGGTTTTTTCTGCATTGTACCTGCACCAATAATGTTCTAGGGATGCCTGAGGTTTTGAGGATTAGCTTGGAAGCTGAGGGGTGAGTTATGTGTTTCAGAAGGGTTAAGGATTAATGGGAAGGATTGTAGCGGGAGAATTCTGGATTTCTCTCCACAGAAATTTACAGGTGGCAAAACGAATCTGTTTGCTAATCTGTTTTTTATGCTCTGACACATTTTAGGATATTTTAGATGAAATGAGGAAGGAGTTAACGAAATTAAAGGAAGAACTCATTGATGGTAAGTATTGCTCTCTTCACTGCTGCTGCTCCGTTTTGGAGTAGGTGCAGGTGTTTTAAATGCAAATACAGTATGTTGGCAGCTTGAGAGTGATTTACTGGTAAAAGTAGCTTTGTTCTTAGTCTGGTGGCAAACCATTGGTGCCAGACCTGTTCCAATTGATGTGCTTCAATGATTTCTCTCCTGGGGGTTTTGTTTCAGGAGAACATTGACACCAAGTAGTGTCTTTCAAAGAGTGGTTGAAGTGATGCTGTATTTGAGGGATTTGCAGTAATCCTTAGTATCATGTGGTGGTAGGTAGGTTATTTTTGAATTATCCAGAGCTGCTGGGGTACATATTTCAAGACCAGTAATACTCAGAGTAGAATTGTGCTTCCAGCCTTCAGTCACCTCTCTGATCTGTAACATAAGAATCAAAGAAAAGAATTCTCACAGTTTTCATTTTTATTTTAACAAAAGTTATTTTCCTGTGTAGTCCTCTGTAATTAAGGGAAATCATCAAAAAGGTCCCCCTGTCAGGAATGAAACAAAACTCTGTGTATGATTTACTACCTTGGTGGGCATTTATTTTTGCTTTGTGGAATGTACCAAAATTAAGTATGGGGAGGAAAAAAAAGTCATATTAATCTAATACCACTGCTGATAAAATACTGAATGTCATCAGCTGATGTAGAAAGAACTGGCTGGTTTGGGACTACAGAGAATGTTGTGCTTTTCCCTATATTTTCTTGTGCGGTGTTGTGCCATGTCCTTTTAGAACAGTGCAGTGCAAACAGGCTGCTCTTAAACAAAGAAAATTAAAATAAATGAGCCCACACTTATGTTCCTTGCTAATCCCAGCAGTGGTGATTGTCACTAGGTAAGGCCACAGGCTTGCTGGAGGCGAGAACTAAAAATTAAGATGTTATGTTAACGAAAATTTTACAGGAATAAAAAGGGTAGTGCCTGGTTGATAATGTCACTTGTCTGAAGCCACGCGGGGCTGCTATAGGTGTAGGTTTTTCATGTTGTAAGAGCAGGGTGAGCCTGCTTTGAGGGGTAGTCAGTTCTGTGTTCCAGCTTCCTGCCTTGACTCTGACTATTGGATTTGCTAACTCTGTCTCACTCTCTCTCTGCAGCTATCAGGCAGGAACTCAGCAAGTCCAATACTGCATAGAAGGACTCGTACTAAGCCGATGTGACTCTTTAACTTGATATAAAACTGACTACGTTTTGTGAGCTGTTAGAAGAAAACAGAGACAGACAGACACTTGGAAGGAGGGAGAAACAACCTATTCTGAAAAGCTTCAGACACATCACTCTGGTGATAATGCTATTCCCCTCCTAGTTTGCAGCTTTTTTTCTGACCTTTACAGCAGGGTGGAAAAGACTCTTAAAGTTACTGTAATGATTATGCAGAAATTCCTACATCTATCAGACAAGATCACAGTGCTTTGAAGTCTACTCATGTCAAGATAAAATTGCACATGTTTCAGAATTTGTTGTTAAGACAAAAACAGGGAAAAGCTTGGGAAGGCTTTTCAGAGAGGTTTTCTTTATTAATGAAGGAGTTAGCAAGTTATACTGTTGTACTTCAAATGTATCTCAGGTTTGTCTTCCTATCATATCTGATATTTCCATGAGTAATTTAAGAGATCAGATGTGTAGAGGTTCGGTTCACAAAACGAGGAACAATTAGAGATGCGTGCTTGTAAAGGGCAATATTTGTAAGTAAGGATGACCTAGATGGTGATGACATATCAAGATTTTGGAATTTTATGATAGGAAGCCTCTCTAGTTAGCCTTCATGCAATTTTCTAGGAAAATAAAAAAACAAAAGCAAATACAGTCCAGAGTTTAAAGATGTAGATGCCTTCCTACATTGTTACGATGCTTTACCAAATCTAAGACTTCTACATAATGCGAATCAGCAGTCAAATGTAAATCATTAGTATGTTGTAGATTTACGGTAGATTTTGGGGCTTTTTTTAGATTTATGCATGTGGACATTTTGTAATGTAACACAACACAGCCAGCTTTTTAATTAAAAGAAAAATTGCATGTCACAGAGTAGCCTTTTCATTTGTAAGGCTTAATTTATGCCCAGAAAGATGTGGGAAGAGGGAGGGGGAAGGTGACACATTTTTATTACTTTCTACACTTTTTCTTCATCTTACATGCATGTGTAATAATGAGGAAAACATGACTTTTATCAGTAACCATGTTAATGGAACCAGGTACTTGATCCTTTTGTATCTTTTTTCAGTTTTCTATTTGAAATTCAGTAATACTTCCATTAATGGTTCTGAAACTCCCAGGTGAACCAAACTCGTTTCTCAGTGAGAGAAAAAACGTTGTAGGCATCTGAATTGCTGAGGATGCACTTGTGTAGGTGTGTTGTCCTTCACCTTTTCACCATGACCCTCTGCTTCACTCTTTTCTGAGACTCCGTTTTTTTGGTTCTTTAGTCAAACAGAACAGCAGTAGTTACCTGAGAACGATCAGGTCACAGTAAATGGCCCCTTCTACTCCTAAATTACCTGCCACCCTTCTTTCCAAAAAAACTCAAAACCAACAAAAACCCCCAGAGCTCCACACGACACAAACCCTGAAAAACAGCAGTGATATGCCATTGGTTTCGCTCAACAATTTGAGAATCATTTTTAGGGGAGGTGATAAACCCTTTCTCTTTCCCAGGGTTTTCAGATCTTATGCGTGTAAATTTTAAATTTTTTTAATTTTGTTTTTTAATGTGGTACAGTTCAGTGGAATATAAATTCTGCAAATTGAATCTGTAGTGCTTTGGACAAAGAATATGGATCAAAATCTTCCCTTTTCTTTGCACTGTCCGTTTTTCCAAGCCGTGTTTGCTTTGGGATCAGTACTGATCCAGAAGAAAAGTTTACTTACAACTCGTGGAGAGAGTTGCATACAAGTACACACAGCTCCATGGTGGGACAGGTGCTTTCAATAACAGACTGTCTTGAGTGCTGGACACCAAAGCAAAACAGCACTTAACAGCTTCAGAAAGGCTTCAATAGGAAATTTTTCTCCCATTCAAATATTGCCTGATTTTATAGGTTCAGATTCTAAGGGAAGACAACAGTGGAAATATTGCCTAACTCCATTTATTAGGTTTTTTTTTTTAACAAAAAGGAGCAACAACATCATTTTTCTGCATGCATTTGTTGAAGGCATTAAAAAAACCCATAGTAAGCTTGTCAAGTACTGTTATTCTCAAAACAAGAGGAGGCATTTTCATCTTTGTTGATGTAGCTTTTTGTTATACATAGACTTTTTTGAGCAGTAAGGATGTTTACCTTTGTCAGAAATCACGTTTGATTCGTTTCTAGGAGGGTTCAGGAGTTACAGAGTAGAATAGCATGGATGGCTATAAGTGGTCCAAAATTAAAGGCTGAACTTCTAGATTGTGCAAGGAACTGGCTTATGCACTAAACGTTTTGTGCCTTGGTCTACAATTAACATGATTTCTGTTTAAAAGAAAAAGGAACAGATGTTGTCTTTTTGTGCTGCTTCTACATACATACTTTCTGTAATCCCAACCTGCAGAACTGGTTCTTTCCAGAAAATCGGATTGAATTAAAGATTACTGTAGACATTTCCTGACCTACTGACAGTTGCACCGTTTCCAGAGATTTCAGTATTGAAAACGAACTGCAGAAGCTACGATTACTTTGCTTACTGGTGACTCAGTTCTTGAAAAACCATATTGTGGTGGTTCTGTGCTTTTGTACAATGGATGTCTTAAGCTGAGGGCAGTTTAAGGGATCCTTCCTAATGCCAGGAGGGCGTTGCTTTCCTCAACACTGTGATCTGACCTGTGATAAACATGCACTATAGTCAAATGGCTACCAAGTCAACCGCAAACCAACTGAATGTAAAACCCTTAGTGCTGGTGCTGAAATCTCTTCAGACAGTCATAATGATTTCCAGTTTGTTGTTTTAAAGTTATCAAGTGTCAATCAAAGACTGAAGCTGTTCACTAATGAATGTTGACTTTTCATGCATTTAGGTTTACCTTCTTTTTAGTTTCTCAGTTCATTCTCTGCTATTTTTATCATATTGTGTCATTTTAAATTTCTTACATGCTAACGTTTTGTTTGAGCGAATGAAATAAAATTGCAATATATACACGTTGCCACCATTTATTTCTGGAGCCTCATAGCAGACTCTCTGAGATTTACTACTCAAATTCCCCAAATTTTTAGTGACTGTGATCACTCCTTACTCCTCAGTTCCACCTCTCCTTTCTGTTTCTCCATCAGAAGTTTGAGTAGAGAACAGTGAAGACTTACCTTACAAAGAATGTAACTGCAGGGACTGTGTACATTCATGAATGGTAACTGCTGTACGTAAATTAAAATTAATTTCAAATGTATGATGTGATTTACATTCTCACATGGTATATACACACTTGGGTCTCTATCCACGAAGAGCATGGGAGGGAGAAGGAAAAAATTGCAGGCAGTCTGACTTCTTCTCTTGCTGCTTTTATGTTCATGACTTATTTTCAATGCTGGTAATAAAGCAAATCTACCATGGCAGATCAGTAGAGGTTTCTGTACACTAAGGACAGTTCTGCTCAATTTATCTTACAGCAGAATACTGAGCAGAGCTGTTCAAATGTCCTTGACTTGACATCCTGAAAGCTGCACTTCGCTGCTGCTGTTGTTTGGCAAACCTTGGTCCCAGTGCCAAATTTGGCACCAACCTTAATCAGTCATAAAGGTTTGGAGTTTTTAAATAAAATTATCACTAGATTCTAAAATGGTCTGCTGTGCTTGGGGCTGTGTTTAGGCACCAAGTGTAAACATTTCTGATTTAAATGTCTGAACAGTGTTACCAGCTCTGTCCATCTGTGTCAAGAGATGGACGGTAGCTACTTTTTAAAGTTGTGTATTACAAAAGTAGGGAGATGGTCTGTGCTTGATCAAACTGGGGATTGTCCTGGCTCTTCTGCAAATGTCTAATTGGGTTCAGTTCCAGTGATGAATGTTACTTGCCAGTGTCTTTTACATCTAGTCATACAAAGATTGCAAAATCAAGACGATTCCCTTGGTTTTCAGTAGGTGAACAAGATAGGAAGCAAGAAGAAATTTTCCCAAGCTGGCTTTTTGCCAAAGACTAACAATTCCTTTTAGGGCTGTAAATTTCCTTGATTCTGTAGGCTGTTGCTGGGCAGGAGGTGGTGGAAAGCAGGTAAAAAGGGAAAAGTTGGTGATTTTGGAGGAACTGGGGTCAGTTCTAAGTTCTTGAAGAACAGGCTAAAGATCACTTACATTGTTGTCTTAAGGAGTGATTTTTGGTTATGAGGATTCTTTAATGCTCAGTTACATGCTGTCTGAGAGAGTCTTGAAGGAGAGAGTAAAATCTACTGTCACAACGTATATTTACACATTCAGAAGAGCATGTCTTTAAGTCAGCCTGTATGAGGGCCTGACAGGAGTTAAAATATTTATTTTAAAACTTTGGAAATGGTCACCTGAGACTGTTGAAACTGATATGTCGGGAGATACATTCAAGTTAATCTAGGTTTATAATCTTAATGAAAACCATGTGCAATAGAAATTGGGGTTATTGTCCAAGATATGGCAGAGGAGGGGTAGTTCTGGATATGGGGAAAGCTCAGGCAAACCTTAGAGTCACAGCACAGTCTGCAGAGTACCTGGTAGTCAGCATCTTCCATTGCACAGGGCCTTCCTCAGGTAGTTGGTTGTCACAGTGATGCTGAAAGTCAAGGAGCTTTGGAAGTTATCTCCATTTTATAACTGGATCCCAGCTGAACTCTGTCAGTATATAAATGTGTTTTCTAACGTTTCTGTTGTAGAGCTTGGTGTCCTGGATCTTACTTAAGGAATATTTATCTCCTGTCCTACTGATAACTGTGCAATGGAGAAGATGTGGAGCAGCTACTGCAGCTGGGCTGTGCTGCTGCTCTGGCTGTGGCAGCTGCAAGCTGACATTTTATCTGAGATGCATAATTTTGCCATCATTGTTACTCGGTGAGGGGCACCACCTTCTCCCTTCTCAACCTGTTTTAGAGCTGTTCCCTGTGTGCCATTTTCACTTCTCTTTGTGACTGCAGATCTGTCCCTCAGCTGCTCAAGTACAGTAGAGTTGGAAGGAATCTCCCATTGTCATCTGATGTTGTCCGTCTTAAATGTAATTTTTTATCACCAGCCAGCTGGAGCCGCTTAAGTCCCCACCTATTCCCTGAACAACTTCAACTCAGCAATAAAGTTGTCTGTGCTAATTGTGCTGTAAGTGTGCTGAACTGCTTTTCCTTGGAAAGTCTCTGGGAATTGTCCTGATGATACAAGGAGAGGAAAACAGTAGTGAGAAAGTGGGTACAAGAAGAGAAAATGTAAGGGATTCTGGAACTGTTCAGGCTACCTGCAGGGAATGATGCTGCTGGAATGGATGTGGGCTGCAGGAGGCTTGAAAACACAAACAGCTTTTAAACCCACTCTGAATGCTGATGGAATCCACAAATTGAGATAGTCAGGAGAGGTGGTTTTCTGGGCAGTCTGAAGGCTGCTTGCCCATCACTGTAGGGCTAGGAAGTTTTAAAAAAAAATAAATTATCTGTGTTGAAGGTAAATCTGCCCAAAAATCTGACATTTTTTACCCCAGTCCTGTACTGTGAAGCCCTTTTTCCTCTACATAGCTTGGTAAGTCCTGTGATGCTGCAGAACCACCCTAAGAGCTCCCCTGAAGAAAAGGGGGGTGCAGACACTCTCATAAATCCTGACCGGGGATTGAGGGGTGTGTGTCACTGCCAGGAAGCCTTGAGGTTGGAGAAGCTGAGGAACAGAATTCTACACAGCTTTTAGGCTGACATCTTTCTCTCTGCCAGTGCCAGGCCAATTTTGCCTCAAACATGAGCATCAAAAACGTGCTCAGTAATCTTTGTTCCACTAATGAGAAAAGCTCTCAGTCCCACAGGTTGACACTGCAGTGTAGGAAGCAGAGAGGGCTCCAAGGAGTCCAGCGCTAATGGAGTTGGTTTATCAAGGAGTTTATGGGGTAAGTGAAAAATCCTCTCCCGTGTTCAGAGTGAGCCTGTTGTGACAGAGTGAGAAATGCAGCCAGAGTGTTTGGATTCTCAGAGGTGGGAACTTTTTTATATCCTGTTCTTGCTCTACATTCTATTAGTTGTATGGGAGGGAATGTCTCAGTCATGGAGCCAGTTTGTGTTCCACCTCCCAAAAGTGAGTTGGAGTAGGAGTTAAGTCACTCGGAAAACTGAAATTGGCTGTTCCATGACTTAATGAAGTGAGGAGGAGGTGACCACCATGCCCAGGAGCAGTGGGAGGCTGAGGAGTTCTGTTGGACACTGGAAGTTCAGGGACATGGGATGGGAGGTGCAGTGCCTAATAAATAACTGTGTCCCCAGAGGGAGAGTGCACTCAGCCATGGATGCACAGGCTCAGGCTTTGTGTGGTGATCAGGAGGCATTAGCCCAGTAGGGAAAGGAAATCCAATGCTTGTCACCTTTTATCCTTTTTTTCACCCTCAAGTCTGTTATTAAAGAGATGAGTAAGTGATACTCAGTGAAGCTGGAGACTGGAGCATCTCCCTAACCTGGCAGGTCAGTGTGTGATCAAGACATTTTTGGAGAGTGAGGCCTTGAAATTTGCTTTGGTTGTTCTGTTTCATGGGTGGAAACAAAATCCTTGAGAGATTTAAACACTCTTCTCAGGTACTCTGGAGTCACGGTCACGTGCCCACACAGATCTCAAAATACAAGGAAGGGGAATACACTGCATACCAGTGACAGCTTTCAAGTACTCTTTAAATAAATTACTTAAAAAATTAAAAGCACTCTTTGAGGACTTTTATAAAATAACTTGAAAGCTGAAAATGTGACAGTTCTGCAGTTTATTGGTCAACATAGGGATGGAATTGGGGTACTGCACCTTCAGGGAAAGTAGGTAGGGAAGTCACAAGTCCCCAGCAGTGGTAGGCAAATGAGAGGACTCCAGAAGAGAGGGACTCTGACAGCCAAAAATGCAAATTCCTTCCTTGGAAATGAAGGAATAGAGTTGCAAAAGGCTTCAAAGATGGTTTCACCCTTAGCATGGTCAAAACAATCAATGTTGATTGGAGCATCTGGGTTTCATGTGTTCCCAAGCATTGTGTGTGAGGAAAGCCAGAGGCAAATAAGGTAAGGGGAATAAGCATTTCAAAAATACTGCAATTTCTTGCTGCATTACTGTTCATTTTTATGCTTTTATTTTTTCATTAAACTACATAACCATAACTATGCCTTTTACATATTTCACTAGTATAAAGGGAGGGGAGTTCAGGTCTGAAGGCAGAGCCCGGCAGGGGCACAGCTTGGGGTCAGAGCACTGTGCAGGATCCAGCACAGCCTGGCCCTGAAGCTCTGAGCACCACCAGGAAATCTGGGCTTTCCCATTGTGTAATAATTACAATTTATGTATCTGCTGAAGGACAGCTTCACTGCCATGAAGTCATCGCTCTTCTTCAGTGTCAGCCTGCAGCCTTTAGAGCAAATAAGTCAATAAAAAGAGCAAATTTACCCTCTACGTTACTCTAAAGGCAGAAGGGTTTGTGCTTTGTTTACCTGGACACAAATCGTGAAGGTTTCCCTGAGTGTTCTCAGAGTGGTCAGAGTGTCCTCTGAAGTCAGTACTAGTTTGGTTTTTTTAAGTCTGAAATGTTCCCAGCCATCAGATGTAATTGTCTTGTAGTTATTACAATCTAGTAAATACTGCCCAGCATTTTTTATGCATCTATGAAAAACATGTTAAGCAATAAAATATAACTTGAATTACAGGAAATGGCACTTTTTTTTTTTTTTTTTTTTTACTGGTGATTTGCTGAATAGCTGGAGTAGCTGAGGTAGAGATACTGCTTAAACAAATTGCAATTACTGACAAGTAAGGTCTCCTTTTTGAGCAAGGAGCTGGATGGCATCTCCAGCTGGTGCAGTTTGGAGCTGGCATTGCAGGGGGATGCAGCCATTGCAAGCCTTGAGGGAATTTGGAACTCTGCTACTGAGCTTCAGTAGCACCAAATTTGCTATAGATAAGGGAAATCCCTTTTTAGGGAGACATTCCTCACCAGAATTTCAGAAATGGCTACATATCTCCTTTAAAGGGAATGAAAATGAAAATGCTCCCATTACAAACTTATCTCAGAGGGGGTTTTTAAAGTCATTGCCAAAGCTAATGCTCCCAGAGGAAAACTTCACTGAAGTGCTGCACAGATGCATCACAGCCAGACTGAGATTCTGTATTGCAAACAGTGACTTAGAAATAGTCTTTTTATATTTTCTGAACTGCATATAGATTTAATGTTGCAGTTAATTCCAATTTTCCTCTCAAAAATATCCTTCAGTGCAGCTGAAGCATCACTGAACTGTTAATGGAGCTGTTCCCTTCCAGATCTGGAGAACAATTTCTACCTGGTGATTTTAGTCTGAAAACAGCTTCAGTAGACGCAGGGGGTGAGTGTTCAGACGGTTCATGGTCTTTGTAGGCTTAAGTTCATCTTTAAATGTAGACAGATGGATATGGATTCACGTTTTTCCTCCAGACTTCCTAGATCTTCTTCCTCAGCATCCTCTCACTTGCCTGTTGAGAAGGTTCTCCTCAGTTCATGGCAGAGCCTGAGCTGTGCTGTGCATAACTTGTTTCTCTTGGGGCTTATTTCTCTCTCCATTACTCGTAGTAGTATTTTCAGTTATTAAACTGTTCTTATCTCAGCCCATGAGTTTGGGGTTTTTTACTTTTTTTTCTTCCTGATTCTCCTCCCCATCCCACTGGGGGAGGAACGAGCAAGCAGCTGTGTGGTACTGAGTTGACAGCTGAGGTTAAATCATGATACCTGGCCAAGGTGACTTGGGTTATTGGTTATTAGTAACTAGGTTTAGGTTCCAGAAGACCTGTTCCTCCCTGGGAGTTCAGTGGGGCTTTATTAGTGTGTTAGTGGTGAGTTCTTTCCCTTCCCACCACAGTGGGATCTTCTTTAGTTGTTATCCAAACATAATGATGCTGGAATAAATGGCAAAAGAGTCTGTTTGGAGCTATGGAGGGGAGGAGGCAGTGATGTGGACTGTTCTGCTTGGCATAATGCTCTTTGCCATTGGACAAGCAGGAAAAATACCTGGGAAGCCTCAGGACACAGCAGTACAAACACCCCATTACTTACTCCAGTATCAAGGATAAAACTTGAAAATCAAATCCTGTGAAATACCCCTCAAGAATGCTCAGTCTGGAGTGTTGCTCAGATGATTGTGTATGGAGAAGTAAATAATTGCTGGGAAATCCCCCTGCAAAGGCAGCAGCAGGAGCAAATGGCAGGGTGGTTCCCCTCTGGATACAATGCCCAATATTGTGCTGTGTCATGGGAAAGGTGTAAAATAGCTGGAGCCAATGAAGAAGAAAGATAAGGTCTGTGGGAACCAAGGTATAAATTGTAATGTGTGTGTGTGTGTGTGTGTGTTTACCAGCTTCAGGAAAAATACAATGGCCAATTAGGAGAAAATGTTCCTGCATATGACCCCTATTCCCAAATATGCAAGATTCTGTTTAAATGAAAACTGATCAAAGATCTTTCCAGGGTCTCAGGATATAATGGGATTGACGAGATGGCAGTGTGGGATGCAGAGACAAAAGAATCACTGACAGAGTTGGACCAAGATAAGGATAAGGAAACATCATCTTTTTTATTCTCACAAGAAAATATTAACATCACTGTAGCTTCCCAGCCTCTCTGTCTTATGGTGTGCTTTTCATAGGTTCCAGAAATGAGTGGAGTTTCCTTGCATGATCCATCCATACCCACATTTCTGTTACATTTGTCCAAAGAAAATCCATGCAAGAACACAAAGGACAATGTGCAATAGAGAAATTTTGGTTAGAGGATCTGATCCTTTTGTTGTCATCCGAAACTGAAGCTTTGCTTGTGCAAGGACTCCTTTTAAAAGGAATTTTTCATACTCAGTTTAAATATTCCTAGCAAACTACATAGGGGATATCACAAGAAACTGGTGGTCTTTCTACTCCTTGCATCAACATCTGCTATTTTCTTAGTCTAGCAAAGCAATTCAATTCTTTATAGGCTTTTCATCCATGAATCTGAACTCTTACTTAAGCCCACAGTTAACAATTTCCACTTTTTTCAAGCGCAAAAAAGCTGCAGATGAGAGAACTTCATGTTTGTGGACAGCCAGACGTACTCTGTGTGTTCAGTCTGCTTTGCCCGTGGCCCAAAATTTATGTTGAGCATGCACAGATACCGTGTCATGTTACAAAAGAACTGTTAAAATGTCAAGTGGTGGTGGTAGGGCACCATCAAACACCAATAGTTGTTGAGCGAAGAAGTCTGCATCTGCTAATTCAGTTCTGCCAAATGTGCATTTGGTGCACATTAGTGGTGGTTTTGCTCAAGTGCATTCATTCTTCTGAGGGATTGTATTAAATAATTCCTCTATTTCTTCTGTTTTATTCCAATGACTGAGTGGCTGTTGACCTCAGCCTTTGGTGTTAAATTCAGGTAGAATTTTCTGAAGGGCAAAAATAACCATCCTTCAAATAATCACCCAGTAAAAAAATATGCATTTTTACCTCCTAACACAAAGCTGAGAGTGACACTGCTACATTTCTAAGGGGCTGACACCAAAACCAACCTGCTGCTAAAATTCAAGAGAAAAAGAAAGAAAAGAAAACGTTTCTGTGGTTTTACTTCCTGCCATGAGGGAACATCTTTGTGTACCACAAACACACAGTTAATCAAAGTTAGCAGAAAATTGTCTTGTGATGGGTGAGCTACTAACCCTGCCCATGTGTTCAGAATAGAGATGCACAGGTGGTACCATCCCATGGCCAGTGGAGTTTGAGGCTGGTAGGGCAAAAAGGCTTTGGGGAGTTGGTAGAGCGAGAGCTGTTGCTGACAGGAGCCTGGCAATATTATTTATTAGGTGAATGTTGGTGCTACTACACAGTGTTGTGTATTGGGGGGTTACACCTTGCTGCAGAACAGATCTGCATCTGCCTAAAAGTCTCCTCTGTCCACGGAGAGCTAGGGGAGTGACTCAGGAATGGTGCTGAGGAAAAGGAGACATCCTCTTTTCCTGTGTGTGGTTGGAAGAAATCATCTTAGGAACAGGAAAATGTCATGAGTGTTAACTGCCAGGGGTAGTGCTGGTAGCCCCAAAGGAAATCCACAGCTCCAGGAGGGACTGGCACCATCTCAGCCTTCACATCTTGGTTAGGCCTCCAACTCTAAACTGCCCAGCCTGGACAGGAGTCACTGGAGAGAAACAGCATCTCCAGAGGATGAAGGCATCACCTGTCTCAGACCATGTCTTGACAATAGGGGGCCTTACTTGCTCAAGAAGAGCCTTTTGGCTCTTTCTTCTCCCAAGGAATTTGTTCCAGCTCCCTGACTGCTGTGCAGATGGTGGGTGTTTGGGTGCTATTGTAAGGAGGTCTCCATCACTTAACTTGACATTAGTGAGATTGCGAAGGAAAACAGGCTCATTAAGCAAGGTGTGGACTCCTGTGGATGCACCTGCAGAGAAATTCCCTTTCTGAGAAATCCAGGACCCTGAAGTAGAACTCCCTTTTCTGCTGGGAGGTGAGTGCTTCTTTCCTGTGTCCCTCTCAGTTCAGAGGATGTCCAGGAACTGTGTGCACACCATGTTGTTTAAGGGTCCACCTTGTTCCTATTCCCTCTTCTAAGCAGAGCTGTTCTAGGTGTGTTTTCTTGCCTTCCTGTACCCACCACAGCTGTCCTCAACAGTGATGATCCCTCAATTGTTGCTCTGCATTTTGCAGGTCCACCTCCATGTCACACAACCTTTATTACAGCACATGACCCACCAGACCTGATCTCCCCCCACCACCTCTGTAGCCATGAGTTCCATTTAACAACAAAGCCACGGTGGTGTTGCAGCGGGGGGAGGCCGGGGCGTGGTGATTCCTGCCTGGCTGCTGCAGTGAGCTGCTGCCTGGATAAGTCACAGGCTGCCACTGCTAAGCCCCATGCCGCATTTTGAGCCTTATCAAGGCTTCTCAGGCTGCTGAGCTGGCAGCAGGCAGGAGTGTTCCTGCAGCTGGGCTTCTCCTGTCACTGAGTGTCTGTCTCCAGCGAATCTAGGCCAAGAAAAGCAGATGGGTTCTTCCACCACTCTCCCACAGCCTCTTCAGGGACAGACATCTATTGTCTGGACAGTTTACAGGCAACAGTGCTGCTCTTTTCTGAGCAGTGTCAGGATGTTCAGAGACTGAGAGCCTCACCAGGAAAATGCTCCAGCGGAGGTGGAGCCTGATCTTGCCCAGATGTGGCTGCTGGTGCCTATTGATTGCTGGATTTCCATGTGTGTGCCTGGCCAGGTTCCTTGTATCAAGAACCAACAGTTTACAGTGGAAATTCAGAAAGAAACCAACAAAAAACCCCAAACCAAAAGCCAAGCCCTTTCCTACTCCCTTCTTTATGGAAGGAGCTGAGATACATGGTGTGATTCTTGGCATGTCCCGTGCAGGGCCAGGAGCTGGACTCTATCATCCTGATAGATCCTTTCCAACTCAGCTTATTCCATAGTTCTGTGATACTTCAGGCTGCCTGAGCACCAGCAGGTCTCCAAGGATTCGGGCAGCACAAACTGCAAGCAGGATGCTCCAAGTGTGGCTGTTTCTCCAGGTTTCTGTCATGTCCCTCACTATCCATCTGGCATCTGCCAGGATGGGTTAAAGGCAGTGACCAGCATCTGTCATGTTCAGCCTTTCTGCTGTACCTTCAGTCTTTGTCATGCTGTGGCTTCTGCACCAAAATCAAGAAAATGCAGTCCCCTGAGAGGGGGAACAGTGATGCAGGACTCAGGGGGTTTTTTTTCCAATCACCAGCTTTCAATTTAAGCAATTCTGGGAAGCTGCTGGGTAGGTACCATGACATACCAAGTAACAAAAGGTCTTAATCTTGACTGTTTTGTGTCTTTTATAACAAATTTCCTGCAGTGGCATCTGCTGGCAAGGTTAACAGCTGCAGCGTTTGCAGCGATGTGATGCTGGGTGTTAGTACAGGCACTAAGGAATGTTCTGTTGACCTTTTTAAAATGCCATATCAAGGACATTTAAAGGTCTGAGCGAGCAGGCCTGACCTTACAGCTGACCTTGTTTTGAGATGAAGGTCAGATGAGGCCTGGGTTTGTTCCAGCTGGAATCTCCCTGCAATCCACTTTACGAGTTTGATTCTTTTGCTTTAAATATCATGGAAGAAACCCACTGCTTGTTATTTAAGGATTTGCTTTCCTTCAATCAATGTCAGCCCTAGAACATCTCAGCCCAGTTGAGGTCACTTTTCGTTGAAGTCTGTCACAGATGAAAAATGGCAGATGTTTCTCTAGTCAGGCTGGATAGTTTCAATGTTTTTCACTGGGATACTGTCCAAGCAAGGAATATGTCCCAGGAAAGGAGCAATGGAAGCAGGAGGAGGGACTGAAGAGTCCTGAGCATGTCTCCAGCTGTGTAAGCATTTCCCTGGCACTCATCCAGATGCGTGCAGCCTCTCTGAGGTCAGCTCAAGCCCTTGACGCGGATGTCTGGAAGAGAGAACGGATGTCATGCAAATCACACTCGAATTAAGATTGCCGTGAAAACCCATCAAACACCGTGAAAGTTTGGGGAATTGTCTTTCACCACTTGGGACAGACCTTGTTTTAAATGCTGAAAGGAGTTACTTTGGAGACAAATATTCAGTGATTTAAACTAAACAAGCAAAACTCTGCTTTATTCTCCCCCAAGACCTTCCCAGCAGAAAAGTTATGGAGTGATCTGAATCTCACACGTCATGTGAAAGAACATAGCGCCTGCTTTTAAAACAGAAGAGCCCACTGTTCTCCAGGTGATGTAAAAAGATGCATTTGATGCATTCAGTTACTCAGCTAACACATCTCTTTATATGCAAAACCACTGGTAAATAAGAAACAAGTGTAATAGACAATTGTAGCTCATTTTATTGTATAACTCAAAGCAGCAGAGGCTGGTAGTGCTGTATTTGAAGACCCAAATTATATGTTTGGTTTCAAGCTGCATATTTTACCTGAAATGGCATTAAATGTATTTTAAATAGTAATAAGTATTATAGTAGTAAATAAGTAATTAAAAAAAAGAAAAAAAAAAAGGTAACAATCTGAAATATATGTTTTTCCCCTGGGAAAATTTTACCTTGGCATAGCAGATTTGCACGAATACTCTTTGGGTTCAGTGTTTCAGATCTCTACAGAAGATATCTACAGATGTTTCATAATTATATAGTGAAACTAAATTAGCTAGGATGGGCCTACTGCTGTACTGCATAAAAATACCATTTACCTTTTTTCTGCAGAGTTTCACGAGCCGTTTGTACGTGTAACTTATCCTCTACAGCAGGAAACGAGAGAGAAATGACACAGCAAAGCACCGCTTTGTGAAGACCTTTGTGAAGCCTGTTGTGTGCTGCCTCGGTACTACACAAACCAAATTATTTTCGGTGTTATGTTTCAGAGCTGCAACAGCATAAACCCAGCACAACTCAGACTAGTTTAATAGAGAGCAATTTGTGTCTGAGCAGTGTCTGAGGTTTTTAGTAAGGCAGCTCAACAGGACCGATGCTCTGATACAGTATATTATACTTTGGGAACATTACAACAGGGTCCGTGTGGGAACAGAACAACAAAAGGCATAAAGCAGCTTAACGCTGACCTAAATAATCCAATACATTCCTTCTTAGAAACTCTCGCCATACCATCTGGGGGGGGGCGCTGATTCCCGACAGATGACTGAAACTTCCTTTTGTTTGCAAAGCCCCTCGCTGCAGGGCGAGCACGAACACAGCGAAAGCAGCGGGCGGTGGCAGCGCACAGGAAACCATGAGAGGCACCGCCAGGACGGACCTCAGGACCCAACAAAATCCAACAAAAACCCGAGCAAAACCCCTGGCTGATTGCCCCACGCTTCCCAGGTGCCACCAGCTTGTCCTGGGGCCAGCAGGGGCCGAAGGAAGCTAAAAGAAGCGCTGCAAAGCCCGGCCGCAGGTGCCGGGCGTGGGCGGCGCTCAGAACTCGTTTCCTGCCGGGCGGGGCCGAGCCGCGCTCCGTGCCCGGCTCCTGCTGCGAACTAAGTTCTCCGTGAACTCTCGCTGAACCTCCGTCGCAGTTTCCCTACTTACCGTATCTCTTTTGCTTTTCAGTAGTGAAGCCCTCCTTGCTAATCCGGGTGCTGGGGAAGAGGCTGTGACTTCCTGCAGCCCGGCAGCCCAGCGGGAGAAATGGATGGGGAGTCCTGGAGGTACGGCTGGTGCCAGTACCTCGGGTTAGCTGTGCCTTGGGTACATGTCCTGCTTCTGGGAAGGTCCCGCCCTGCTTGTCGGGATTATAGGAATTTAAATACATGACATTGAAGTGCGTGCTGCTTGTTTTGGGGGCAGGGGAAGAAAGCAAGCAGTAAACGACCATATGTCGACCACAAGTGTACCCGTACCCAGGTGGTCACAGGAACTATCCTCTGATCCTTTTTTTTTAAGGCAGGTACTTCTAGAACTGATGCTGGACTGCTGCATGTTTGTCTAGAAGTATCCCACTGTAAATGGGATACAATAAAACCTGTCAGCCTTTGGGGTTTAGAATAAAAAGCTGTATCTCACCCCAAAATCAAAATATGCACAAGTTGCTACCAAGTGCAGCTGATGAGGCCACAGGTGCTATTTTAAAGGTATGCTACTGCTTTTTCATGTGTAACTTCCAGTATGTTAAAAATTTTAATTTTCTGAAGACTGTCAATGCTTTAAAAATCTCTTATAAAATATACATTTCAATAATCAAAATTTAAATCATCATTCTGTCCCCTGAGTCTAGGTTTTAATCAGAATGATTTCTACATTTTCACCTAGCAACACAAACGTGTTCTAGAGAAAAATTTACTCCTGAACATTTTCAGAACTTTATATAAATTCATATTTCTAGTGCAGCTGAGGTCTGAGGTGGTCTAGCTTAATTCCATACATGAAGCAGTGGGGTGTGTATGGTGTCTGTTGGTAGTCTGAATTGGAGCTAGCCCTGAATGTATAGATTATAGCTATATCTTATATATTATATTATATATTTATAATATATATATTATAGCAGAGGTTGAACTTGAATTAAAAGAAGTGCCAGATTGATTCCCTCCTATCTGAGCTGATCTTTCTGCTCCTCGAAGCATATTTCAATAACCCTCTTGTTATCTTCCTCCGAGTTCCTGTATGCTGTTATTGTTCTTATCTATACATCCCCTTGATTATGACACTGCCCTCTGAGCCTGTCATCGCTGTTGCTGCTGCATAATGCCTGTAATTATTGCTCTGTGGGCTGCCAGGGCCGCTAATGATGCTGTGCTGGCTGCTGGGGCTGTGAGAGGCGAGGGCTGCGTGCTCACCCTGCAGAACGCGCCCGGAGCTGAAGCGCGGCTGGGAAGAGCAATGTAGGTCACAGCGGTGTCGGGGTGGCTTTGTGGGGGCACCGGTGGTGCTGGGGCGTTTTGCATCGGGTTCACAACAACTGAGTGTCTTGGAGTCTCCTGGGCTTTCAAAGGGGGCAGATTCTTGTGTGTTTGTGCTGTAGCTTTTGATTTGTGCAGCACCCGCAGCTTCTGCTGAGATCTGCTCCCGCGGGGTCCTCAAGGTTGGTGCTTTTATGGACTCTCTCCAGATAAAAACTCATCTGCTTGTTCAAAGCATGCTGTTCTGAGCTGGATGTTGCTTACTGATGAAAGAGTGTACCCAATTAGTTCCTCCAATTTGCCAGCCAAAGCAGCCTTCCCTTCCTTCTGCACTATGTGGAAGCTGACGGTGAATCCAATAAAGCACAAGATCAATCCTTTCTGTGCTGCTCAGCATCTTCACATGTGAATTAGCCTGTGTGCAAACAGTGAACCTCACAATGCTGAAATCATAGCTAAAAACTGGTACCATTTACCACCACAGACTGAAATTACTCTTGTAAAACGGTAGAGAAATACTTTTGCATTTCAGGTTATGAAAACCATGTTGCAGAAGTACAATATAGTAAATAACACGCCAGGGTTGCGGCACAGCAAATGCAGCCTTTGCTCTTTGAGGCCTCTAAGCAGCATCCAGTACAGGTGGGGAAGGAACACACCATGAAAGAAGCATCAGGGCAAGATTTTACACTGTAAGCTATTTCCCACAAACAAGGGTGGGAAGGGAGAAAGAGCAGGGATGAGAAGTGCCTCAGCCTTGCTTGAGGCTGCCATTTTTTTGCACAGCCTGTCAAAGCCCAACACGTTGTAAGTCAGACTCGGTTTTACTTGGCTAAGCAGGGCATAAGCCCAAGAACAACATCTAAAGTAGGCCAAGACGAGGTCACAGCTGTGTGCTGGGGGAGACAGCACAAGCCCTGGCTCCCAAATACACCGCACAGACACACACACACACACACACACACACTCTCACGGGCTCCTGGCTTTGCAATTGAGCCCAGGCGTGCATCGGCAGACCGGTGTAAGAAGTGTGCCCCGGGCCATGCCTTGGCGGCAGCCAGGTCAAACTGCTCTGTAAGGAAATGCTGCCATTCTCAACTGATGGGCCCTCGGTGATCTGCCAGCGACTGAGGAAAACACAGAAAAAGATGAAGAAAATCAAACCTTTTGTTCAGTCCTCTACAAAGCAGTGGCTTCCACTCCCATTGAAAATAGGAAAAAAATGTTGAGTACTGTGAGGTACCTTGTGTATAGAAACTATTCTCTCCCCTTCCCAGGAGAAGGCAGGGCTGGACGCCTGACAACCGTTTTCCTCACAGATAATTAGCATGCTAATTGCGATGTGTTTAACACACACCTAGTGTGAGGGCTCACAGCCTGCACTGATTGCTTGGCTTTCCCCTGGTCTAATTGCAGCCTGTCAAGCCAGAAGCCACACGTTCATGGTTCGTGCTCCAGTGTGCAAGGCAGGGATTGGTAAATGGTCTCTTGCAATCTGAGAGTGTTATAATCCCTGTCTTGTGTGCGAGGCTGCTGAGGACAGGAGCTTTGCTGAGAAAAGTGTAATTTACCTTGAACTCTCTCAATATTGTGTGGCTGATAGTGATGCAAACCCTGTCCACAACCCTGATCGTTACGGGCTGGCTGCGTGCATACACGTGTGAACTGCTGCCCCAGCTGGAGTTTTAATGAGAGGAGTGAATCCAAGAATGAAGGGAAATCACTTGCACACCCTTAGCCAACCTGCTGCTTCGTGAGACCTGAAGGCTACTGCAGAGTGTTGGAGCTGGACACAAAACTACTCAGAGAACATCTCTGAACCCCAAGAGGGTATTTGAAAAGAGTGAACTGTGTGGCCATTTTAATACTGAGAGGTATCCTTTAGTTAATAGTATATTAATAACACTGGCACAGGGCAACCTTTCTCAACTCATACCAGTGCTGCATCATCAGCTTGTTAGATGTACACAACAAATAAATCCTAATTTTCAGGTAGAATGTGGAAAAATAGGTTTGCCAAGTATCATTCCCCTGTCTGTCTGCTTCAAGTTGCACTTGAGGTGGCTTTCAGATGGCATCCTCAAAGAAGAGATAAAAAAAATTACATATATTGAGAGGGCAGTAGATGCAGGTTCAAAAATTATGTAATTCAGTCACCTAATTCTGGTTCTGCAGTCACTGAATTGTGTGGTTTTATCCAGTGATGAATATCCCCCTGCAAGCTTTAGTAATGAAAGCTCTTTGAAGGGAGAGTTGGAACACCACTAGAACTGTTCCAGATGGAATTTGCTGCTACAATTTCAATAGATAAAATATAGAGGAAATTTTGTTTCCTGGAAAAAATAATTTATCAAGTTAGTGAAACAAAGCAACAAAGCTTTTTTTTTTTAAGGTTAAAACAATTCCTGGGGTTGTCAAGATATCAGGACAAGTAAACTGTGGTGCAAGAGTTGTTCTTCTTTCTTCTGTCTCCATGAAAGCTTTTCCAAGGGGCCTCAGAAAGCACAGGAGAGGAAGAGCTGGCCGTGGCAGCAGGAAGGTGGATCCTCCCCTAAACCCAGTGAGTCCCAGTTTAGAGCCATCAATTTGGGTTTGCAGACTGCTGCCTTGTCTAGCAAAAACCCTGTAACAACCTGGTCCTGCAGGGGACAGCTGACAGGTGCAACTCGGAATGAAGGAGAGGGAAGAAACCAGGATAACTGGTTAATGCTCCCATGTTTCTTGCCAGCATAGTAGTCCATCCATAGCTTCCATCAATTTAGGTGGAGGTCTTACTGTCATTACCAAAACCAAATTCTTCCTTAATGATATGTGTATTTGTTCATTTTATCCCTACTGTTTTAAAATTATTTTGTTCTGTATCCTATATAGCAGAGAGCAAATACAGCCTAGATTAGACTGTGCAGACTAGACTGCAAGGGTACCACAGCTGTGAACAAAGTAGCTGTGTTTTGTGCAAAAGGTGTCTAATTCATTACAGAGTTTCTCCTCTCTGCCTTGCCTCATTTTCCCCCCATCTGTATGATCCTGCAGGAAACCAACCCATGAGACCACAAGGTGAAACCCAGAGGGAGCTCACCATGATCTTGGTGTCTGTGGTTTCTTTGAGAACATCTCTAAATTCTATTTCTACTGAGAGGTAAGAGCTTGCTAAAAAGTTCCCTTCTAAGTTGTGGGGCTTCCAGGCACCAAATGGATGGCCCCAAATCTAAGCCCCTCAGTACTTCTTTAGGTTGGGAACAAGTCTGTGTGCTTGTGGTGTCACTGCAGTAATGCTGCTCTGGGATGGGCACAGCACTGCTTCTTCCCTCCCTGTGCCCCTGCTGTGCCGTGCAGCCCAGCACTCACACCCCAAGCACAAAATTTCGGGAGCAGGAGTGGGTGAGGGTTTGTTTTGCTCCCCACATGAAGCTACACATATCTAGAGCACAACATCAAAGCTCAGCTCTGCTCCTGTGCCACTGGTGTAGATGTTCAGCAAGTCTGGCTGCTTTGTAATGGGATAATGAGAGGTGGGAAGAAATATGCAAAGAAGTAATGAAAGAAACAAAATAGATTAAAACCAGAAGCTTGAAGTGGGGGTTTTTTTCTTTCTCTTTTCTTACCTTTTTCCTTCTTTTTTCCTTTCACCTTTTCTTTCTCTTTCTTTTTTTACCCCCTTTCTTTTTGTGTTTTGTTTCACATTTACTCTGTGCCATGTTCTCAAACGGGGTAATTTGCAGCAGCCTGGGAGAAATTGCTGTGACAGGCAGCACGGCTGAAGATTGTAACTTAGAATTGCCCTCCCTGGAGCAGCTGCTCAGGATGCCAGGGATACAATACTTTTCCTGTCTAAGGCTCAAACACATTGCTTCTGGAAATACAGGCAAACTTCTTACACATTGAATGTACTGAAACTATAAACTAGATTTTTAAGAAGGTTGAGCAGATTTCAAGTAAAAAGTACTTTCAGAAATTTCAGAGAAGGCTCATAGCTGTCTTTACCAAATAAATTTTGTATTATAAAATTTAAGAAGTGTTTATATTGCATATTAATATACATAAAATGCATGGGGGTTTTATATTACAAATGATATCATTCTGCATAACTGTATAGTTATGAATTCTATAGCAGTTATATATTGTGGATTATTTGCAATATATAGCCTATATAATTAGATGAATTTGCAATTACAGATTTCTGATGTATCTATAAACAGTTTCTTGCATGTTTATAAGCCTGTAAGCTCTGATTTGTTTTAACTATGAAGTTATAGACGATTTCTCTCCAATGTATGATACATTTTATCTATCCATTCCTCCCAGGCCCCTTGGGTACTGTGACACCTTGTCTGTTTCACGCACATGAAAAGCTATGGCAAAGCCAAAACAGTTCTACCATACTAAAAAAAATAAGGCAAAAGAAAGAGAATGAGTGGGCATAAATCACTAAAGACTATCAGGGCTCTCATTTTGCAAAGGAAAGTCAGTGGAAATCTCTGGTGCTGACTTATGGGCACCTGGGCAGCGTGGCAGGAAGCAAAGCAAAAACTGGGCTCCCTTTGGTCTTAAAGTGCTGATTTTAACTCCTTTATCATGCTCCTGCAAGGAAAGGAAGGTTCAGACATATACGATTAATGAACAAAGCAACTGAATAAATACAAAGTGGCCAAACAAGTCGTATTTCACATTTTGTCCAGTTTTCTGAGAGGCTGCATACAGTAACCAGGGATAGACTGTGGTGTGGAGAGGGATTTGATGCTTTGAAAAGAGGAAATTCCCCTCTCACAGCAAAGGAAACGTGCTGCACCTCAGAAGGTTCAAGGAGCGTTTGGCAGCTGCGTGCAGGAAGAGAAGAACATCTCATTTTGAACTTGAAAGTAAAACTGGGTTTCAAGTGAACAGCAGAACAGCAGTGGCATTGGCAAAATTTGCAGTTTGGGTGACCTGCACAGTTCCTTTACTGAAATGTAAATATGTAGGCAAGAAAGCATCTAGAGAAAGGCCTTTCCCTGAGGTTTTCCTTTGAAGTAGTGGGAGAAGCCTCCCCAGATTTTGTGCATTTATGAAACAGACCTTTTTAAAGTGAGTGCTGCAGGGGAAAGGGGGAACTGTGAGAGATGCTGGATCAATAGCTGTCTACAAACTGGCTTTAGTGGTCTGAGTATTATGGTGTTTCTGAGTGTTTTGCCACCCCATCCTACTCCAAGCCTAAGTGAGCCATGGGGACTACTGGAAAATATACTTTTATGTAAACTGATGCTGATTCATGCACAGAAAAAAAAAATCTCTTCTTCAAACTTGAAAGTGCTGTAAAACCCCAGCTTTGATACAAGGCTTGAGGATGCAGTCATGATCTCCTGATTTCTGTTTAGCCTTGCCCGCTTCAGCCTGCAAAAGCAGCCCTGGCTCTTTTGGCCATCAGGAGCCACTCCGCAATTCCACCTGGATTTTATCTTTTTCTCCCTCCTTCAGGTGAAAGCTCACACGATGTCTCAGTGCTGAAGTGGCCAGCGAAGACGGGGTGGTTGCTGCACCTCCATAGAGCCTGAACTCAGCCAGTCCAGGAAATCGCTTTGCAGCCACCACAGCTTCACCAAAGGCTGGTGCAATGTCGGCAGAGGTTGTAACCGGGGGAAATGTGCTCTGAGAAATGTCATTATATATAGCAGAGAGGAAGGGAACAGAGAAGTAACCAAGCAAACTGGGTATCTTTTAGATTGCGGTGTGGTTTTCAACCCCGCTTGCCCAATCGCCTTTGCACTGCGAGGCCTTCGTGCCACGTGCCTTCATCAGGGCTGTGTAAGGAAAGTGACACCAGTGCTTCACAGGAATAACCTCTGAGCCACACAACAGTAGATTTTTCTTCACAAAACAAGTGAGAAAAACGGTAATTAACTCCAGTGCAGCACAATGTTAGGCACAGATAAGACCTGAGGGTGTTCCAGCACAGTGGACTTGGGCACCACCACGGGCCTGGCTATTGTAGCAGAAGGGATCCATCCAGGATCCAGACCAGGCCAGCCAGAGCCATTTTGAAGGGAAAGCACAATTTAAAAGTAAAGGGAGTGAGTCATGCTGCCTGTTGGCATAAATGCAAAGTACTTAGGAGCAGGAAGTGTCTTTGTTTTTGTGCAGGGGAGTGTGCTCAGGGCAGGTAATCACCGAGGTGCATTTCTGGCTAGCAAAATAAGGGCTTGCTCCAGTAGCATGACCATCCTACCTGGCAGGGGGAAACAATTTCATGCAGTTCAGTATCAGGTACCCAAGTTTTTTCTTTTTCTATTTAACACTGTATTTAACAACACTGAGTCTTAAACCAGCATCCTGCCACCTACTGCTCATGAAAATGCCAGATGGGGTGTGTGCACAGTGGTCTCATTTTGGCCTTAAAAACCTCATCAAAGCTCTCTGGGACTAGTGGACTGGTCAGCTCTGCACAGGTTGGGAAAAATATCCTGTGAGCCATCTGAATTGCCTTCCTGGGACTTGGAGCCAATGTAACGATGTCTGCAGCAACGCCAGCTTTCTTGGAGAACAAAGTGAGGTTTCCTTTTGTGCGCTGAACAAACAAACATTGTGTGGGAATTGGTCCTAACAGAAATGCCCTTTTTTTTTTTTTTTTTTTAATATCCAAGTCACTTTTTTTTCAGAACACAGACCCCTGGGAATGCCTGTGACCGGTTTGTGAAACTCAAAAACTACAGAGGTATCCATGGCGGGAACAGACGACTACTGCAATAACAGCAGGGAGGTTCTGAAGTTAAAATTAAGCATAGAAGTGTCTGAAAACTGGCATTCTGTCTAGTGCCAGAATTCATTATGAATTCAGTTTTTAGTATAGTTTAGATTAGGAATTATCCTAATTACCCTTTCTCCTTTAATTAAATGAGAAATCTGCCATTAGGCTCTGCTTACCATAACTCATGTTTTGGGCTGAACTCATCCTGCCTGGTAAATGGGAACACTGGAGAGAAACAGAGGAGAGAGACAAAGAGAAGACTCTGAAGTAACTGTCTTTGCTGCTTATCTCTCTCCAGGTACTGGCTCACTGAAAGTTTTCACATTCACAGTGTCTTTCAGCCATTCTGTTCCACCTGTTGAATGCTCAGTGCTTAACCAAGAATCTGGACACAAATTTTGTTGTTGGGCTATAAATGGTCCACACATAAAGCCAGGGCCAGAGTATACATAGGTAGACTGTAAAATGCAGGGAAAGAAGGTAAGAGAGATTTGTAGAGATGAGGGAGGTGTAGGCTTGTATATGCAAATTCTGCCCTGAAGCATCTTGATTCATTTACTGAAATTGCTTCTAGGAAAACTAAATTTATGTGGATATTTTTTGAAACAAGGATTTTAAATGTTAAGCAATGAACAAGGCTTAGGACCACACATACATTGAAGCCCTTCTCTAATACTTATTGCTAATACTTCTGGAAATGCTGAATTTGATGCATGTATGCTAGTTTGGTTTTTAGAACTCTAAAGCGTAAACACTACATCTGAATCAGTTTAAACCTCCCATCTTCACAAACCGCAGTGCATGCATTAAGTACATGTATATACATCTTAACATGTTATTAGAAATGTAGATGTTTAAGTTCCAAGACTTATTCAATATTTAAATTACTATGTTTTACAAAATAATAAACAGGACTAGTTGAACAGGTTTAATCAGAGAAGAAGACAATTTTATTGAGAGTAGATATGCAGTGATACCAGCTCCTAAAGCCAAAATATGTGAGCTCATCGTTTGCTAGATGCATCGAGCTGATTTCTTCATTTATCACTTCTGGTTTAGGCCTGCATGTTTGGAGTAATCCGATTTTTTTTCCCCTAGAATAAGATGAGAAGTGGGAGGAGAGCAGTAGCACGAAATACAAGAGATAGAATATGAATGCCATGTTAAATAAAACCATATCTTTAGTGCCTATACTTCGGTAAGAATTTTATCATCTATTCTACATATCCCAGTGTAATATTTGGTACAAATATTTGTCCAAATTTACCCTAGTTATTTTCCTTAAAAATTCCCCGATACTGCAGTGAATTTTTAACACAATTTAGAAAACTGGAGGTGGGTGTCATATTGTGCCTTGATGCAGAGCCTTGTTTGCCACTGCCCAGTCAGGAGCCTCACTGCTGATCCCTGCCTGGCTGTGTCCCATCACTCCAATGCTTCTTCACTCTAGACCAGCAGCCTCCTCAGCCTGTTTTACAAATAAATAAATAAATAATTTTTAAACATTAGTTTCATCTACTGCAGGGAGTTGTGCACACTGCCAGCCACAGGCATAAAAATAATGCATTGCTTGCAAAAATAAGGCTGGAAAGTTAATTTCTTTTGTTCATTCTTTATATCTATACATACATATTTATGTGTATTATATACGCATGCATGCACATATTTACATGTATACTTGCTTGTGCAGACCCTTCAAAGCCTTTGGGCTCTGTCTGTTTGGCATTTGCCATGTGTTTCATTTGTTTCTTTTTCCTCAGGTGCCAGAGTACCTTCATGTTTAGGGATGTAACATTGTTGATGTACCAGAAGTGGGGATTGAGGCCAAGTTTCTCCCTTCATCCAGGGCAGGTTGTCACGCAGGAAGCAGGGGAAGGCATGTTCTGTCCCTTCCATCCTGTGGACATCCCTGCAGAAGTCACTCTGCTCTGTAACCTCTTTCTGAAGACTAAGAATACAGGTTGAAAAGCCAGAAGCCTTCTGGGAAACTGCTTGTGAGTCAGTGAGTACCCATGGGATGAACGCGGCTTTTCTTTGTGTTCAGAATAATCCATTTAAAATTTAAAGTGTTCTATCTGTCTCTAGAATTAAAGCCACTTTCTGTTTAGACATTTACAACTCTTTCAAGCACATAATTTTGCCACATAGAAATGTGTCTATCTTACAAATATTTGGAAATGCTGTAGTGTGTGTTTTCCACAAGCCTTCAGAAACCTGACTGTTCCAAGGGCTTTCTGCTGGAGTAATGTAACAGCTGTGCTGCAGAAATGGCAAGGTGAGCAGCCCAGCAGAAGATACAGTGGCCAAAACTCTTATCTCAAGACCCATTTCTTGGAGAATTGCATCAGCTTCCCTTAGTCAATAATGAGCCTTATTTATAAATTCACATACAATACAGAAAGGAAACTTGTTGTGCTGTTGTGGAGATCAAAGTCTCAATGTGCCTTTTTCCTCCTTCTCCTGTTTAGAGGACTGGAGTCAGTGTGCATGTATCTGTGTCCCCCTTCTTATTGCTGAGCCCAGCACAGTTGATATCCTTGAGTATTTTTTTAAAGCTGTTTCTAAAGATAAACATTTTGTAAAACTTCCTAGAATGCAAGTGTTCAACTTAATTTGCCCAGAGCAGCACTGTTTGTTAGCAGGCTGGTCCTTTATAGGCGGGTTGAAGTTCCAATTTGATACATCATAAATGGATATATAATGGGAAACTTTTTCCACGGTCAAGGGTGGAACTCCTGACTTATAGAGGTCTGTGCAAACAAAACCTTTATTGATTCAGTTAGGTAACATTCAGAGGTTAATCCCAAATCTCCTAGTCCTTTATTAAGAAGCATTCTACCACTGAAAAAATATGAACAAAAAAATATATATTAATGAAAAACTCCCCAGAATGCCTGAGCACACTTAGAACACCTTTAAGAAGTGGATCATTGGATTTTCAACGTCAGTTTGAGAAGCAGAGAGATGGTTTTTGTCCACATGCAGAATTCAGTGTGCCTTCCCTTCTAGGTTATGCTTTGTGGTGTGACACAGACAGTGCACGTGTTCTTCATCACCTCCTTGGCTGCAGCAGGTGAGTGCTTGGCTGTGTGTCAGAAACACAGCTGTCAGCCAGGAATTTTCCTCCTCTCTTGCAAAAAGTAGATATATTTTCACTGGACAGGCTGGGATGCTTTGATGAAATGTAATACCAGAGAGAAGGAGAAAGAGAAAGCAAATATATATATGTGTGTGTTTGTGTACATAAATATATATAGATAGTATATATGGCCTATACACATAGTACACACATATATGAATATATATGAATATATGGTTTTGTTTAATAGACCATAAAAACCACCACCTTACTATAAGTCTTATGGGTGTTTTCTTCCACTGAAGCAAAGGCCTAATCAGGAGAGGAAACAGAAGCTTATTACCCCACCCACCCTGTAGCCTCTGCTAAAGCCATTTATCAGAATGTTTCTCAACCTTCTTGTGTTGGCAGCTTTAGGATTCTGCAACCTTTTAGGGTTCAGGGGTGATGATGGTGGTGCTGGGGTGATGGTTGGACTAGAGGATTTTGAAAGTCTCTTCCAGTCTTCATGATTCTGGGATTCTCATTAAAATGAAAGCCTGGAGAATTATTTTCTCAGTTTTATGTTGTGGGATTGAGATGCTTTATGTAGATCTTGGCAAATTTCAGACCTAACTTGCAGCAGATTGTTTTGATGGTGGTGATGCTGACCGGATTTCACATTTGTCCCATTTTATAGTTGTCCTGGGATGGTTCCATAAATGTTTCTGAAATAATCTCTCAAATGTATACCAATTATAACTGGCAGAATTGTAATGAACAGTTCTTAGTGGCCCAAGAGGTTTCTAATTCAGATTCAATAAACAATCCCCAACCCAAACCATTTCTCTGAAGGCAAGTTTATTCTCTAAATGAGACTTCAACTGAAGCCCTTCATATTTGAACATACTAATTGTAGGTCTCTGCTGCCAAAAAAATGAAGAAGGCTCATTCCAAGCAATAGCTGCTGTAATTTAGACTGAACTACTGAAAACAGTTCTTAACATTATAGCTGTAAACTGTGCAATAGTAAATAAAGCAGAAATCTTAGATGGAACCAAAATATTCATTATCTGAAGCCAGAAATCAAGCTTCACTTGCATTCTTTTGGGTAGTAAATTATCAAATGTCTCTCAGATAAAGCTGATTGCCTTAACACAACTAAAAACCAAATTTATTCTGACTGCTTTTGTTAAAATCTATACCTACAAATGACTGGTCTGACTGAGTAACTTTTAACCTCCTTTAGACATCTTTTACTGCACCATGTAGTGAAAAATACAATGAATACATGACAAACTACATCTGTGGTACAAAAATAGGGGAGATACAAAATGCAGTTTAAAAATAATTACTTGCGAAAATTAAAAAGATCAAGGATAAAATAAGCAGAATATATATAAGAGAATATATATATAATATATATTTTTTAATAATTCACCCAGAAAGTACCATTTCCTGCAATCATTTGGAGGAAAAAAGCTTGCCGTACTCTTAATTCAAACATTATAGCTAGAAACTTAAACTCCAATACTAACAAACAAACAAACAACAACAAAAACCACCCCCCAGATATAACAATTAACAATTAACTCTCAGACAAGGTAAGCTCATGGCTACCATGGGGCCTGTTTACGTATGTTCATTTTTGGCTGTGGTTTTTGGTTTTCTTTTTTCTTTTTTTTTTTTTTAAATTTTATGGTGATGTTGCTGCTGTTTCAGGGCTCTTTTCCGTCTGAGATTTTTGCTGTGTCTGCATGGCACTGGCAGTTTTCTGTATGGGACAATGGTGGTCTTGTCTTTAGGGACTTTTGCTTCATTTAGGAAGCTTTATTAGGACAGAGTATCACTTGTTAGCCAAATTTAGAAAATTGGAGAGGTCCATAAAGATTGTATGAATACAAACACATCTGTATTTCACTCTTAAAGCACTTCACCACTTTTAAGATCCCAACACTGGAAACAACTTATTTGAACAATAAACCTCAATGTTAAGGATGATTTGTTAACTTTTTCACAACCCATTTTGCTTCTGCCTGCTCAAGCATTGCTTAGACTTCCTGATTTCAAAATCTGGCCAGGAACTCAAATGGCCTTTCTGGAAAAATTGCCCCAAAAGCACAGCGGTAATCATGCCACACATTGCTGCTTTTCAGCCCTTTTTTATTTTTCTTTGGAAAAGAGCGGGTGCGCTTTTACTGCACTTTTATTACCGTATTTTTACCACGTTTTGGCTTTGTCGGGTGCTTGAGGTGTAGGGCTGGAGGCAGCACAGGTTGTTGCTCTGTCAGTGTATGAGCACTTGTGGTCTCACCTCTTCAAACGCCGCCTCTGCTTTTTCGCCCCTTTTTATTTTTCTATTGGAGAGAGTCGTGTGTTTTCAGTGCGTTTTTACCGCATTTTTACCACATTTTGGCTTTGTTTAGCGCTGGAGGAAGCACAGCCTGTTGTTCGGTCCGTGTAGGAGCACTTGCTGCTTCGCCACCTCCGCTTTTTAGCCCTTTTTTTTTTATTTTTCATTTTGAGCGAGAGGGGATGTTGTTTTCTGCATTTTTTTACCGCGTTTCGTCACTGTTTAGTGCTGGACGTGCATGGCCAGAGGAAACACAACTTGCTGTTCGGCCAGCGTAGGAGTACCCGCGGTCTCGCCGCCTTCGAGCGCCGCGAGCACTCCGTAAACAAAACCCTCCTTTTTGTTTACCACGGGTGGCGGGGCCCGGGTGGCGCAGGCGGGCTGAGCCTGCCCCCATCGCCACAACAGCGCCACTTTGCC
>VZTJ01003254.1:1070535-1123932 GCA_013397795.1 Orthonyx spaldingii | reverse complement strand
CGGAGGCCCCGCGCCAGGCCCGGGCCGCGGGCGCGGCGGGGCGGGGCCTCCCCCGGCACGTGGGGCCTTCCTGTCAACACCGCCCCGCCGCTGCCGGCCCTGCCCGGGGAGCTCGGGTTCCTGCCGCGGCCCCTCCGCTCGCAGCGTTTCCGGTAGAAACCCTCTTTCAATGGAAGGTCTTCGATTTCCAGCCTGAGGGTTGATGGGTTGTTGTTTTTAGCTCGAGGCTTATTTGTGCTTGGTTTTCGTGGTGAAGTTAATTTGGCTTGAACAGGGCTATGTGCCTCCACCGTTTTGAAGGTGAAGAGCGTAATGGTGTTGCTGAAAAGGTCCTGCACAGCTCAGTGTGTTCGGTGAATTCAGTAGTAACTTTCCGTGTGTTGTTAGCCTTGGCCGCCAGTGTTTTCTTTATTTTCCTGCATTTCTTCTTGCGTTCAACTGGCTCCCTCCTCTGACATCCAGAACGTTATCGAGCAGTGGTGAGATGTCAGAATTAGTAAGGGGAATCACTGAGTGTGAGTGAGCTTTGTTCTTCCAAGAGGGAAAACTTGTTTGGTGTTTATTTATTCTTAAAACTGTGTACCCATCTTCTGCTGATGGGGTATGAGCTCCCTGTGGCTGCAGGCTAACAGTCATCACTTTCTCCACAGTGAAATATCTTTCCACAAATCTAGTGGGAGAGTCATGAAGACCAGACATGCATGCATGGGGCAATATGTTTCTCAGCCAAGTTTCTTTTTAATTATTTCATTCTTGTTTGAGTCAGCAGAAACTTTTATTCTTTACCAACTTTGAAGGTCCAGGGAGATTTGCATTAATTGGCTTGGCTTGGTATAGGATACAAAGTCCTTTTGATCCATTCTCTTAGACTCTGGATTCCTACAGGAAAACAGCAATGGTTCAGAAAACACAAATTTCATCTCCTGAGTAAGTGACTAAATGTCTGTACAGTACACAGTTCCTTGTATTAAATAATTTTCTTTGGGTTTGTATTTTGAAGCCCCATGAATTCAAAAGTTTGCAATACTGCTGGGAATATTAGGCTGATGCCAGCTGATACCGTGAAAATTATCCGGAGAGTGTAGAGCTTGAAGGAGCAGTAAATTAAAAATGTAATCTCTAACCTGTATTTTTTTTTTAAAGACTTCCTGTCTTTTCTCAATGTCAGTAGTTGTGTTTGTTATCTGCACAGATGAAGGCTGCCTTTAAAAGGTGCAGCTTTTTGAAGTGGGCTGTAAGGAATGAGGCTTGCAGACCTCCCTCACAGGAGGCACTGGGGTGAAGAACAAGGTGGTTATTTTTGATAGGGTAAGAAGATACATTCAATTCTTTTAATGTTTGAGCTTATTATTGAGCTGTAATATTTAAGGTAAAAAATTGAAAAATACACAATTTTTCCCATTAATAAGATTGTCTATTATTTTTGAGTCAGAAGATATTTACACTTGCTTGTTCATTATTTTGGAATTTTATGTTAGTGATATCTACCTCAGACTGAATCACATTACACCGATTTAGCTATGGGGCCTTCAACCACATTTTTCAACTCTTTAAAACTAACTTCAGCTTCTTTTAAGAACAAGGTTGGAGGAGGGGAGGGTCTTTCTGCCTTTCACAAGAATTAAATCATCAAGATGCCTTTTCTTTGGGCTTTGTGTTTGCACACAAAACTGCTGGGTTTTGAAATCTGGCAGAGAATTGCATTTTATGATCCCTATGAAATTGTGTCTAAATTTTGAAGTGGTAGTTATAAATCACAAAAATCAGTGTATGTGTCCTTAGTAACAACTTCATGAAAAAATTTTGGAAAGGGTTTACCCTCCAAAGATTCTGTTTTCCACAGCTTTGTCTGAGGACCCACCAGGTTTGTCCTGGTCGGGCTGCAAGTTCAGAGATGATGCCTGAGGTGCTGCAGGCCAGGAGAAGGAACATTTGGCTGGGGTGAAGGAAGTGCAGCAGCAGAGGGGAAGTGAAGTCATCTATCGGGTGGTGACATCTACTGACAGCTCCAAGGGGACTTGGGGGAGCTCCGGTGTTCGGACTATGGAAGAGCAGGAAGAAGCTGTGGCAGCCAGAGGCTGGGAAAGGGCAGTAGCAGACACAGATCTCCTAAAGAACTGTCATTGGGGTGAGAAAACTGGGCAGGGAGACAGAGATGGGGGATTGAGATCAGATTTGAGCAGAGGTGGCAAAGAGGAACTGGAACTGGTTTGGTGAACAAGGGCAGAAAAAGCAGAAAATCCACAAAGAATCCAAGATGGGGGGTGAGGAGAGAATGGAGAATTTGAATTGAAAATATGGAAGTCATGAGAAACAGGGCTATGAATTTGAAGGAGTTAAGCTGACTGGAATAATGAAAGTTGGAGGAGTGGGAATTCAGAAGGAATAAGACAGAAACAAGAAACTGGGACAAGAAACACCAGTTAGAAACAGAAGAGCCGGAGTAGCACGTGCTACAAGCACAGACCAGAACACTGATAATTTTTCTAATTGGCAAATGTCAGTGAAACCAAATTATAAAGCTTACTCTTTTTTTTCCTTCAAATATACAACAAAGGAGATGGCCAGATGTTTCTGTTCTGAAGCAGTTTGGAATATTAGTAGTAAAATCCATATGAGGGAATTGTGCAGAGTTTTTTGGGGTTTTGGCTTGGAGAGCTACACAGGCGTAAAATTTAACAGCGGCAGCATCAGAAAATGCCAGAATGAATGTTGATTGAAAAACGTCACTGAGCCCCATCCCCCAATGTGTGATGAAGGTGTGTGATTGAATATTAACAGTATTTTTTCCCCAAGAATCTTAACTTTTCACTGCAGGTTGGTTAATACGTAGTGATTATCTAGTTAAAGATTTGTGTTCACCTTAGTTTGTGTGGCTTCACATCTTATTTATAAAGCAAACAAGTTAAAATGCTTTGACACCAACGTTTTTGTGGTTTGTGTCTTGTCCCTGCCCCCTCCATCCCCTCTCAGTTCCTGTGTTTGTTGTACAGATGGTGCCAGCACATTACATATATATAGATATACAGTTAGTATATATTTTGCATTAGACTTTTAAGGCAGCCTCACTTGATACATTGAGGTTAAAAGTATATTTTGCTTTGGATATCTGTTTTCAGAAGACAGTGACACAACACAAAGCACTTTACAAACAGTTCTACAGGACTTTGCATTTAAAAACAACTTTCTCTAAGTTGTAGTTGTGTTGTTTTCCCGCAACTGGTGGGGTGAACCAAGGGTAGCAGTCACTTACACCAGGTTTTGTTAACATCAAGTAAAACCCTTGTGCAGACAGGGGATAGGATTTGGTTTCTCAGGTTGCTGTGTGATTGCTCTGGTGCTGTGCTTTGTTTTCCCACGGACCCCTGCAAAGGCATTACACCCCATGTGCTAAATAGGTGGAAAAGAGAAAGTGTTCAACCCAGACAGGAGCCTAAATGCTGAAGTTTCCTAACTTTTGAGTGTTTGGCATAATAAATTGAAGAAAGTGTGTAATGTGGCTTTAAGTGTTGAAGAGACTGGGGATGTTTAAATTGAATGTTTAGAAATAATCACTTCTGCCATTTCTGTAAAACCACAGGAAAAGAGGGTTAGAGGACACTTAAATACCATGTAATTTGCATTTCCCTCTAGATAAACTGAGCTTCATGATGTAATTTTGGTCAAATACGTGCTTTGCCTGATGATGAAGATTGTGTATCATAGTCGAGCACTAGTCTGATGCGTCTGAACATTTTTCCAGACCATCCATCTGCAATCTCACCTCTGTAACAGAAAGAGAGTAGGGGAAAATGAAGTCTAATGTTCCTCTGCCATGTGGACTGACTGACTGATTTCCTAGGGACTGTGTTTGGAAGATGCCAGGCCGGAAGTTTGCTGATGGCGAGGTGGTGATGGGCCGCTGGCCGGGGAGTGTCCTGTACTATGAAGTGCAAGTGACCAGCTACGATGATGTGGCTCATCTTTACACTGTCAAGTACAAAGATGGAACTGAACTCGCACTGAAAGAAAGTGACATAAGGGTGAGTACACATGTGTTTCACTATCAGTGCTCCTAAAGGAAGATTATACTGATTTTGTGCTCTAGCTGAAAGTACAGCTTGTGGCTAGGTAGTCATTTTATGAGTTTTTGTTACATGTGTCTTCAGGGAATTGGTGCTAAATAAAAGCTTCTTCCTGTGAAACACCTCAAGAAGAAGTTCAGAATGACCTAATTTTTGAAGTATCATGGTTGTTTTATTTATGTTGAAAAAATGTAATATTTTTGAGGTAAAGGAAGTCTGATCGTTCAGGAAATCAATAACATGATTTTTCATGAAAAATTGGTTTGGGTACCTTATAAAGGCAGTAATCACTGGGCTGATGTTAATTTGATGGTTTTCCATCTCTACATAAGAACATTTGATAACAAATGGGAACGTGTAGTTAAATATCACTGTAAATATAAAGAGTTCATGCCCTTCAAGCACGTACTTAAAATATCTGCAAATAGCTTGTACTGTTTTAGGTCCTCAAAGGCTTCATGAGGAATTTTCTGTATTTGTGACAGTGGCAAACCCTTGAGAAAGGTTCATGTCATATAAGCACATTCCTTCCTCTTTACAGATCTTTATTACTTCGGTTTTTTGTTACTAATAAAGGCCTTTAAAACACCATAGAAGTTTCAGTTGAAAATGAATAGTGCAGGAGGAAAAAGCCCTGTTTGAATGTTCACTGTAATTCATTTCTGTGGCCTGTTCTGAAACGTGCATAGTTTCAAAACCAGCCTGTTTGTCTTTATGTGAACTGTAGTGTCACTTCTTGGTGGCAGTGCCCATGCCCAGAAACTGGCCTTTTCTTTTGGTACCAAAATGTTTCTGCCTTGAGGTATGCAACTGTTTTCACTGCTTCAAGACTTTGTAACTTGTTGCATGTGCTTGCAGGTTAGCAGAGTCAAGCTGGGAAAATGCCTTTCTTTGTCATGAAACATTTGTGTGTTATAAATGTGTCACTGTGGAAATTTTACATGGCATCAGTAGAGGAAATACCAGACAGATCTATAGAATGTATGCCAGAGTCCTCAGCACAAAGAAACCCCCGTGTTTCTAAAATTGTTCTTTGGGACACAGATAAGGTTTTGTTTTCTTTCCATCTTTCTTTTAGTCACAGTCATCCTTCAAGCACAGGAAGAGCCAGTCTTCTTCAAGTTCTCCCTCCAGGAGAAGCAGCAGCAGATCTCGCTCTCGTTCTCGCTCGCCCGGTCGGCCGGCAAGGGGCAGACGTCGTTCTGCTTCCCAGAGCAGGGAGCACAAAGATGACAAAAAGAAAACCATCCAGGAGACCAGCTTAGCTCTGCCGGTATTAGTTTTGTTTGTTTGTTGTTTTTTGTGTGTGGGTTTGCTGGATTTTTATTAAAAGAAACTTCTGCACTTGTGGAAGATTGGTTTTATGCAGACTGGTTTTATCATTGTAAGAACCAGCTGCAGTTCATATTCCCTGGATGGCATAATTACCTGCAAAAGTGTAGCTTAGCTCAAAACTGCCTTTTCCTTCCTTGAAAATAGGGTTTCTAACTTGCAGAGTCTGAGGAAATGCTTGAGAGGTAAACCAAGATTGTCAAGTTCCATTTGTATTTGGTGATACTGCGAACTACTCGGAATCCAAACAAATGCAATTTTTAAAATATTTTAGTATTGAAGTCATTGTTAGCCACGTGCTGCTTCTGCTTGTGAAATGGGGAAAAGGAAGTTAGCTTACTTTTAGATGTGTTACTTGGTACGTAGCAGGTAGATGTTAGGATCTGAAATAAAATGAGTTCTGTTATCATATATAGTTCTTTACAAGAGTTGTGGAAAACATGCAGTGTGGAATATTTAAGTATGGCCTTGCTGGTAGATAATATTGCAAAACTGGTTCCATTATAAAAACTAACTCGTAAGGATTTCTAAGTTTACCAATATCTGGTGTTTAGCTGAAATTTATTAGGTTTGTTCTTAGCATTTTTGTGAAGACTGAGTGTTAAAAATGGTTCTGGTGATCTGTAAGTGGAGTAGAGGTGATGTTTCTCTGTGAAGAGACAACCAGCATTTCTTCTGCCTCTTCTGCCCTTGAGATGGCTCCTCACTTGTCTGAGATAATCCCTTGAACTGCAAATGCATTCTGCTGATATGTTGAAAATGGACAAGCTTTAGTTAGGTTTCAACTAAACTAAACCAGATTAATACAAACTAGGTAGGTAGGTTTAGTAAATTGCTGCTCTTTGGCACTGACCCAGCTGTGGGGTTTGTTTTGCAGTGAGGTGCTTTGGGCTGTGTGATCCAGAGCTTGTGGATCATAAGCTGGTTTTAAGGAGTTTTTTAGCCAGCAGCTACACTTCACTTTTTGTACCTTTAACCTTTTGGGATAAAAGGGTTAAAATACCTGTGGTAGTTTTGTCCTGGCTTCTATCTGAGGAGTAGGACTGATCTGTTGGCTGTTGTATGACTGGAAAGACCGGGTTGTCTTCAACAAAACTTGAGCTGAAGTAAAACATATGAGTCACGTCTCCCCAGAGTTGTGTAAGCTGGACTCACGAAAAGAATTTTTACGAGAGAATTTATTTCTTCAAAGATATTTTATGGAAAACCAAACTTTCAGTTCTGCAGAGCACTGCCATATTTAGGACACAGGAGTTTCATCTGTTTGTCTACTGGCATTACTAAATAGATGCGTGTTTTGTACTTGGCAGTTGCTAATGATGAACTAAAATAACTTGGAAGCTGTATTATCTTAATTTCACTATATAATATAAAACCTCAACCTTTTACTTAAATTAGTTTGCTTCTCTTGTTTGTGAGCTGAAACTGTCCATACTTGGGTGTTGAACCCACTTGTTTTCCTGTGGAGAGAACCAGAGCAGTTGCAGTAGACAAAAAACTAGACAGTGTTCTTAAATACTCATTAAATACTTGCTCTTGATGCAGCTGTTATTTTCAGAAAGCTTAAACTGTGTTTCTTCTTTTAACCAGAAACCGAGTGAGAATAACACCAAAAGGTACAATGGTGAACCTGAAAGTACAGAAAAAAATGACACATCCTGCATCATCTTGGAGGTAGGAACATGGAATTTGCTCTCAGCTTTTTGTCACATTCCTAGAAAAGGGCAATACAATAATCAAGCAGAAATAGAAGGCAACGTAAAACTTAGAGGTTAAGTAAGTTTGCTACAGAGAAAATGATTTTTTTTTTTTTGCCTTAGTCCTGATTGTTAGCTGATGCCCAGGCTTATGGCAGAAGGGAAGGAAGGAGGGTGGGAATGGATGGATGATCCTTGCTGGAACAGCTGCTGTTCTGTGATCATGGCCTAACTGGTCACAGTGAGTGGTTTTAGCAGTCTCTTTGTATGAATGGATAAACTGAAGCACTGTATAGAAGTAGAAAATGTTGTATATTGGTGTTTTATAGTGAGTAATGTCCTCTGAAATATAAAATGTTGGACTAAAATAAAGTAAAATCACTGGGAATCTTTTAAGTAAATTATTTTTCTTCATTCACAGCAAAAGTTAAAACCAGACCTGGAGATCAAGCGCGTGCTTGAGCAGTACAGCTTGCGTTCGAGGAAAGATGACAAGAAAAAAGAAGAGATCTATTCAGAGAAAAAAACTTTCATGGCAGTAAAACCAATTGAGAAAGTACCATCAAAAACAAAGGAGCTGGAGTTTGGGGGAAGAATTGGTATGTGAGCAAATTGTCGTAATACTTGAAAATTAGTACTATTTTGTATGTTCTTACTTATTGACCATACTGTCATGTCAAGAACTGTTTTTTGGACCTTGGTTGCAAAATTCAGAGTATTATGGTCATGTTTCATGTGATTTAGTGGCAGTCAAAGAACCTTTATTGCACTTGATTCTCCTGTGAGATACAGTGAAGATCTTGTGCCATCCCTTGCACAGTGAAACTTAAATATTTCTAGATTAAATTTAAGAGTAACCAGCACAGTTTTTACATGACTGGGATTGCTGCTGTCTGCTTCAGGAGTACATAATGACAACCTCTTCTTTGTTACGGAAGTTAATATTGAGCTTTTTCAGTGGGATTGAAACTAGTTTTTTTAATTTTCTGTGCTTACCTGCTAACATGCCATGATGTCTGTTTACAGGGACCTTCATGCTGATGTTTCTCCTCCCTGCTACTGTATTCTACTTGCTGTTGATGTGCAAACAAGACGACCCAAGTCTTCTGAACTTCCCTTCTCTCCCAGCACTCGAGAGTCTTTGGGAAGGGAGGGTGTTTGGTGTCTTTCTTCTGTGGTTTCTCCTTCAAGCTGTCTTCTACCTGCTGCCAATTGGAAAGGTAGGCTGTTGGTAGGAGTTGGGTCTTTATTAGCAACTCATCTGTGTGTTACGCTGGAAGGTGGGGTATGTTCTTAATGCAGTGAATCTGAAAGCAATTTAATGAGTTTTTCATAATAAACTGGAATATGGCTGCTGCAGATTCCTGTAAGCTTAAAACAGCACAGCTGCTTAAGAATTTTTGCATTTCAGAGCCTTTCAGTAGAGAGGGCAGAAGGCATTTTATAGGCATTCAGATCAAAGTGTGGATAAACTTTGCTTGATAGAATTCTAGAAGAATTTTAGGTATCTGACTTTTAAATTCACAAACTATTTTGATACTTGGTTTCTTACGGTTATGCAGCATTTTGGAATGTAATCCTCATTTACAGGAAGATATAAACCATCTAGCCAAATGTAGATCAGGCAAAGGCTCTCCTTCCCTCTTGCATGACTTGGAGGGTTACTGGCAGATTCTGAAAGGACACTCTGAAGTGGATCAATCATGTTTTATTGCTGTACATATTCACAATGATGGGAGCAGTTCTACTTTCTTGAAGCTGGTTAGGAAGAGGTTTATTTTGAAAAAATTTTTAATCTGAAACTGTCAATCTTTTTTACTTGCTATCCAGAGTATGTTTTTTAGAACAATGCATGAGCTTCAGGTTTGAGTGTGTCCAGCTGGTTGCTTTGCTTGTCTTTCTGGGGGAGTTGAGCTTGGTTTTCCTCCCTTCAAGGACCCACAGAAGATACTTTGTTGGACATTAATATTTTATTCTTCCTAGGTTGTAGAAGGCCTGCCTCTTTCCACTGGAAGGAAACTGCAGTACCGGATAAATGGTAAGCATGTTGCAGTTGTCTGTTCTAAAATTGATTCCACTGTGTGATTTGCAGTGCCCAGCACCATAAAATACAAGTGATGAAAGATACAGTTTGACCAGAGAGTGTGACTGTTGTAAATCTTGGATAAAACAGGATGAGCCTTTTCTTGGAAAAAGGTGATTAGTAATCCTCAGGAACTAAGTGCCCCTAGAGCAAGACATTGCACTGTGCAGGGCACCTGAGCTGAATCTGGCTGTGGCTGGTGCCTCCTGTCACATTCCTTGCATAATTGCTAAACTGGGAGTTGTCTGTTGGAAAAGTCAGCAATGCTCAGGTGCCAAGGACTGTGCAGGAGGAGTGATCTGAAGAGCTCTTACCTCATATCTGCATCGTCTTGGGTGTCTGTGAGTTACAGACTGATAAGAACTATGTTGTAACTGATTTAAGATGTTCTTCTTCCCTGCCTGTCAAAGAACAGTTCTGAGTCCTTAATTAGAACTGATCTCACTTCCTATGAATTAGACAATTTCCTCATCTAGGTTTAGTGGTTTAATACACATCAGCACTCGTGTTTTTTCTGGCTTAAACAGAAGGTGTACTTTGGTGCCTTGTAGGTGTTCCAGACTACCTATTGATTAATTAGTCAGTTCAAGGACACTGTCTGGTGGTAGTGGAATCCAAATACTACATTAAAATGCTGAGTTTTGTCATAGTCTGGTAAGAGGCACCATTTTAACGTTTAAGGTCTGTAAATTATAGAAACAAGGTGAATTACATCCTGCAAAAGTGAGTCTCATTGAGGCTGTCTCATCCTTTTTGGTTTTGAACTTTTGTCTTCAGTCGTGCCATAGTGCTGCAGTTCTTTCTGCATTCTGATAAAGGGAGGAAATACGCAGCATCATTTGGATTATTAAAAAAAAAAAAAATCCATCACCTTGGTGCTTCAAAGGCTAATTTTCAAAGTAAATTTAAAAGCCTTCTTGAGGAAGGGTAGATGACCAGTGACAGGAGAGGAGAGGAGGTGATGGGCACAAAGTGAAATACAGGAGGTTCCATCTGAACATCAGGAAGCACCAGACCAGATGAATTCTGGAGGTTCCTTCTAACCTCAAGCCCCGTGACGCTGTGAAGGGATCCAGAGAAGGGCCTTAGCTGAGAGCAGCTGAGAATTGCCTGCTCCTCTTTGGGCATCAGTCCATTCTGCATGATGTTATACTCCCAAAGTATGCACAAATGTTGTGTTCAAGTTTTAATTTGCTAAGTTATTTTAATACTTTAATTACCACTATCTGGATCAAGGTGTGTATATAAAGATAATTCAAAGAGGAGAATAGGGTTGTCTCAGCTGTCCCACAGATAAGATTTTGTGACCTGCTATCATTATCCATTAGTAGTTTTAGTGTCCATTTTTCCACTAAAATCTGAAATTGGATCCTATGGATCCTCCATAAAAAATGGAGAAGCATTCAGAGTGTTCCTGCCTCTTGTTCTTTGGATAAGTTTCAGGGCTTAGAGTCTCTCAGTTATGTTGCTGTGCGCCAGAAGTTTGAACCATGGGATGTCTAAGGTGTTACTGGAATATGGACAAATACTGGAAGAAGTAAAAATGCAGAAAGGTTGGATTAGGTAGAACAATCTAGACAATTGTTCTACTAGAACTGTCCTACTAGAACAATAAATTGGTTTTTTTGTTTTGACTAATACATCTTTCTTCTACATCCTTTAGGGTTTTATGCTTTTCTTTTGACTGCTGCAGCTATTGGAGTTTTGTTATACTTCCAATTTGAGCTTCATTATTTGTATGATCACTTCCTGCAGTTTGCGGTGTCAGCTGCAGCTTTTTCTTTGGCACTGAGCATTTATCTGTATGTTCGATCCCTGAAAGCACCTGAGGAAGAACTAGCACCGGGTGGAAATTCTGGTGAGTTAGAACATCCTGGATAATTTCTTTTCAATTGTTTTCTGTAGTTCCATTTTTGCATATTAAAGGCTAGGTTTAGGGCTGGTTATTATAATACCGTGACTTTTGCTTTCTACCAAAGTAAAGATAATGTTGCAAGTGAAATGACAGGTTTTTGTTCTCACTCAGATACTGTCAAGTGCTTAAGATGTTAATTGGATTATCTGGAATAGTTTACACCATCATATCTTTGCTGGTCTAGTCCCTTAGGGATGAGAGCACAGTTCCTTCCTCTCAGTTTTCAGCTTTTGTCTCAGAGGCTTGTGTGGTTTGGTTCACAGTACCCCTGCCAGTGCAGCATTTCCTGGAACAGCTGGGAATGGAAGGAAAACTGAAAAATGCAGATATTTTGGCAGTGGGAAGTCAGGTGTAGAACTTGAAATTAAGGAGTGTCCCTAAACTCGTATCTTGCTGTATGTTTTTAAATCTATTAGCTGAATGGAGTTTTCAAAAGAGATTTGCTTTCAGTCATGGGACTGCCTGCCTAGGACATATCAGTTATATCCAGATGATTTTGTAGGACAGCAGAGAGATTGAGAAGTGTGTTGGCATTAAATATCAAACTGCTTTTAAAAGTGACCACAGGATGACTAAGAAAGGGAGCTTATGGACAGAACATTTTGTGTACTGAAGTGAAGTATTCAAATATCCTTACTTACATTGTTAGTCCAGCATGTTGTATGTGTGAAGAGAAATCACAAATTATCATAAATTGTCCTTTTTTAAAAAGTTCTGGTCTCTATAAGTGTCATAGTAGCATTTTGTAATTGCTCTGTAAAGTGCTTGTTTTTTTGCAAACTCAGTCCCAGATATCTGAAGTCAGGGCATGGTATTTTCCTCCTTGTCCATCATTTTTGATGGATGGGAAATTGTCACAGCTAAAGGGAATTCTTTCTCCCAGACAAAAGCAACGAAATAGGAGGAAATGTAAAATTAGTTAATACCATATGATCATGTTCATAGACACTGATGTGAGCTTCAGGATAAGGCTGAAAATAAAGAAGGAAACAAGTGTCAGGGAGAACTTCTAAAGTGGTTAGTCCTCCTAATAAATAAAACATTAGGGCATCTTACAATACAGACTATGTGCATTTTGATTTGTATTTTGCATATACTCTTCAAAAAATTTTTTTTTGCCAAACTGGAGACTTTTTAAAATTTGTAATGAGAGAACATTAGTGTCAAGTGAGATCTTATTTATGGGGAGGAGTGTAGTGGCAGATAAAAGGAAGAGTGTTGCTAACAGAGGTTGTGTCTTTTCTGCAGGGTATTTTATTTATGATTTTTTTACTGGACATGAATTAAACCCCCGTATTGGCAGTTTTGACCTCAAATACTTCTGTGAGCTGCGTCCAGGATTAATTGGCTGGGTGAGTCAGTAATCTTAGTTATTTTGTTTAAATATTACACAGAGGATTTTTTTACACACACACATATATATATAATTGATATTAAGGAGATATATATATCTATAAATACTGTATATATAATTACAAATTAGTACTGAAAAATAGTTCCATATAGCTAGATTTTTAATGACCATTTTTATTATATTTAATGAGCATTTGTATTAGGCAAATTTCTAGCTTCTTTGTTTTGTGGCAAATGAAAACCCTTCTCAAAGTATTCATATGTTGGGGTTGTAGGGCTTCAGAAATGGGAGTAGTTGCAGACTGACTTGTGAAATAGGGGATTATTTTTTTAAACTTAAACATTGGACAAAAATACCTGTATTAAAATATCCTATAGTGTAATAGAAAAGATTACTTTCTTTTACAAGTAAATTTTCAAGTAAAATGTTTTCTAACCTAGGTTGTTATAAACTTGGCAATGCTCTTGGCTGAGATGAAGATCCACAATCTCAGTGTGCCCTCCCTGTCCATGATCCTTGTGAACAGCTTCCAGCTTCTCTATGTGGTGGATGCTCTTTGGAATGAGGTAAATGACAACAAAATGTTTCCAGTTCTGATTACAATGTTACGAGAAGAATTCGGAAATTCTAAATTCCTTCCTCCTTGTTCCTAGGAAGCCATTCTGACGACGATGGATATTACCCATGATGGGTTTGGGTTCATGCTGGCGTTTGGAGATTTGGTGTGGGTTCCATTTGTCTACAGCCTGCAGGCCTTCTACTTGGTGGGTCACCCCACCAACATTACTTGGCCTGTGGCTGCTGCAATTACTGTTCTGAACTGTAAGTTACAGTGAATGTTACTGTTGCTGTGGGTTACACCACGGTTCTGATTTTGTTTCTTTAAGATGGGAGGTTAACTTTAGCTCAGATGCAACAGTCATTGCCTGGCTACCGTGAAATACAAAGAATACAATAAATGCTCATTTTAGTAAATGAAGGATGGGTGAGACTCTGAACACCTGATTGTTCTGTTGAGAGGCAGCTCTGGGTGGGTGCTGTCTGGAGTTGAACAAGTGACTTAGCATATTTTGAATTTAATAGATGCCTTTTTAAGTTCATGTGAATGACTCATAAAAAGGAAGTCAGTACCTTGTTGGCTATACTTTACTGAACCTAGGGAGAAAGTCATTATTTGCATCTCCTTCCCTGATGCCCATAGTTACAAACACATGTCAGTGGAAAACATCTTTTTTCATCAAAGCTGAGTACTTAGAGAAAAGATCTCACGTCTTCAGGCAACCTTAAATTTGCACCAGCATAGCCTTGTTGTCCCTGGTATCTGAATAGTAAACCCAAAAAAACCCCACTCGTTTTTTGTAGACATGATAAAGAAATTAAACACTTGGAAAAAATAAGAAGGTATACATCTTAATATGTACAATACTGAGAAATAGAAAACAATTTTTTCCTCTTCACCTATCGTTTTTTCTTGGATTTCTATGTTTTTTTAAAATAACATCTTTGGCCAAAGTATGTTGTGATCATCTTTTTTCAGTACAGCTTTGGAAAAAGCAAATTTAAGCTGCTGTGTGAAAATTATGGGGGATATGAATTTCAAACCCAGATAATTCCTTGTCTGGTTCTTTTATTGCTGTGATCTTGTAAATGTTGGTCACTTTATGGAGTAGGTGCTGTAGCCAAGTGCTGGGCTGCTAAATAGAGCTGGAGTCATACAAAGTACAGCACATCACCTTATGTGAATTTCAGACTCAGTGTTACATTATTAAACTGTCAGGTATAAATGTAAAAGTAGATGTGAAAATAAAGCTTCTCCAAAATCTCTTCCAAGTTAGTAACGAGAAGGAGCACATGGAATGCAGGTTTCCTGTGCCGTTTCTATCCTGTCAGAGCTCTGAGAACCAGAAAACATCAGTTGCATCTCTGAGGAAAAGACTTTGATGGAATAAGAGTGGCAAAGGGCTTGTGATGCTTTTGTTGAAGCAGAGGAAACTGGAAAACGCTGAAAATGCAAACTCAGTCACGTTTATTTTCAGGTGTTGGGTATTACATATTCCGCAGTGCAAATTCGCAGAAAAACAATTTCCGAAGGAATCCAGCAGACCCCAAACTGGCCAGTGAGTACATTTTTTATTCCATTGCTGTACAGTGGCTCTCTGTGTTTAAATGCATATTTTGATTGTTGCATTCACCACAATACTCTGTTCACAGATCTGAAGTTTATACCCACTGCAACTGGAAAAGGGCTGCTTGTCACGGGCTGGTGGGGTTTTGTTCGTCACCCTAATTACCTCGGTGACATCATCATGGCTCTGGCATGGTCCCTACCCTGTGGTAAGTTTCTGAGACTAAAGTGGGTTTTAGCAAAAGTTCTTTTCTGTTTTGGCATCTGACTGGGTTTGAAATGCAAAGTGGTAATTATTTGAGATAGTAACCAACTGAATGACAGATTTCTGTGACATAAGTCTAATGCAACATCTATTTTCTTTCATTTTACCCTTTCTGTCTTGCTGTAGATTTGACATACCATACTATAGATTTTACTCATCTTTCTGACACTTTATCATTCAATGGCTATGGGACTTGCTTGCTAATTAGTCGTTCTTTAAATTTTTTAGGCTGGTGAGTGTATTTTCAACTCCCCAAAAGTGGGAGTTTGATTGGAGACAAGGGCTACCACATAGAGGGATGACTTTAAGTGAAATACATTTTAAAAAAATCTCATTAAACATAGAGTGAAATTATCTTTCAAAGTGTTTGTTGATAAATACACAGTGTTCCTTGTACTGGGGACCCCAGAGCTGGACACAGCTCTCTGGTGGGGTCTAAGGAGAGCAGAATCAGCTGCCTTGACCTGCTACCACTCCTCTCTTGATGCAGCCCAGAGTTGCCTTTCTGGGCTGCAATCTCTTATTTCTGGATCATTTCCATTTTTTTTTATCCACAAGTCAGATACTGTGCTCTGAGCAAAGCTGGACTCATGTCTGCAGCCAAAACAGAGAAAACCTTGTGTGGGGCAGTTCAGTGCTGCAGAGATTTGACTGGAAATCTGTTTTTGATAACTGAAGAACTTAAAATACGTGCCAGCTTTGCATGAATTGAGCATCAAGTTGGTAGACTTTGTGACTCTGAATTGTAATAATTACTTTTTTAGGGTCTTTACCTGTCTACATGTGAACATGTCTCACAATTTTTGCACTTTCCTGTTGAGTATTTGATGCTTTAGGAGTACAAAATACTTCAAGTGTGTGCCACCAGCTTCAAACGTGTTGTTAATAGCTGCCATCTCTGGGGTTTTGTCCTGTATCTAAGCTGACTCTCTCACTTTGCAGGTTTTAATCACATTTTGCCCTATTTCTATGTGATCTATTTCATCTGCTTGCTCGTTCACCGAGAGGCTCGTGATGAACACCACTGTAAGCAGAAGTATGGCCTGGCCTGGGAGAGGTATTGCCAGCGAGTCCCGTACCGTATATTTCCTTACATCTACTGAGCACTTCGGAGGCCTGACTGGCAAATCATGGCTACAGTTAGATTCCTTGCAGAGAAAAAGATACCTCTTACCTTGGCACTTGGTCATTTGTTATTTAGGCTTTTAACAAAAACAAATGAAACAAAACCCGACCAAACATTGGAGTGCGTCAAAGGTGTCATTTACTAGTCAACTTCAAGATGTGAGTTATGTGAACTGACTGTCTGTGACTTCAATTTTTAAAAAATTGTGAATTTTCAAAACTTCAAGCCCTAATTTTTTCAAGCTAAATTTTATCTAGAATTCTGAGTTTACATTTTTTTTATTGCATTTAATTAAGCACTGTGATGTAAAGTATATTATTTTCTTAATACAATAAATGCTGAAATTCCATCCAGTTCATTTTTTGGTGTTACTCGTACCATCTAACTTCAGATGTCCAGTTTAGTTGCCTGAATTGGAGGAGCAGCAGGGTCTTTTTGGTCAGTGGAGCTGGAAGCAGAGGATTTGACCCAGGTGAGGGGGCTGCAGCCCCGTGGCCAGAGCTGGCACAGCTCAGCTGGATGGTTGTTCTCCTGGCTTTTCATTGATGGGATTTTTCTGGAGATGGAAGCTTCAGGCTCTCGCTCCTGGAGGGAGAGATACAAGCACTTCAGACACTGGCTGTGGCTGTGCAAGGGGGTAGTGAACCCTCATCTTGCCTCTAGCATTGAACACGGGGTAGCAAAAGTGTGCAGTGTCTGCACATCAGGCACAAAAGGATAAAATTACCACAGTTGGCTTATTCTGATCTTTGTAAATTAAGTCTTAATGTACCATAGTTTACCAAGTGTGTATAATAAAGCCTCCACGTTTTTGCTGTACAGTGTTTGGGTTTGAAAATGCAACAGCTTTTTTAGAAACAGGAGAAATCAGTAACTAAACCAATTTCCAGTAATTTTAAAAAAAATGTTAATTGAATAAAGGGTTTTGTAAATTAATGTAGTTAATTCTTGAAACAATTGAAGTGTTCATTTAAATATTTGTATTGACAGATATGCTATGAAAGTATAGGAAATGCTCCTCAATCCAAAGTTGTTTTTTTGGTTTCTTTTTGTTTTTAATTTGGCATTGCTACCTCATATGTAGGTGTTGCCTTTTGTACTGTTGCAGATAGAGAAATAGCTATTTTTTTGCTATTGCTATTTAAAACAACATTTTTTACATGAGCCTGTGGTTAAACTCAACCACTTTCTAATATATTTTTGTATATATTTGACTTTTTAACTAATGTATGTGTTCTGGTCACTAGCTGTGTTCCTTGTCTAACTGGCTGTAAATGAGATGCCCTTGTGGTATTTACTTCATAAGTAGAATAATTTTGCTGAAATACTCTTGCTTAATTAATTAGCTTTTATTCTGTTGTCACAAGTAAGAGCTTTTCACACACTTTGTACATGAGGTTTATAGCACAAGTTGCCCTAAAAAGCTTATTAGAATATTAAATATAGTGCAGATACTTCTGCACTTGCTTGCAGGAGTGGTCCTAAGAAATTGGAATGTTATTTATCAATTTTTTCAGTTATGTTAAAATATTGATGTAATTGAAATCTAGCATGTGATTTTTTTTTTAAAATAAAATAACCTATTTTGTACACGGGCATTTTTTAAAGATAATTGTACAATTGAAGTGTATATAATGTAGCTTGATTGTTGGTGTTGTAAGGAAATTGTTTTAAGACAAGTACTTTGATTGCTGGCAGAAAATAGCAGTGCCTCTAACAAGACTCAAGAGAATTCCCTCCTGTGAAGTAGCAGATTAAACTGGGATGCTTTTTTCAGTCCTTGCTGAGTGAATTTATGGGAAATAGAGAGATCATTAAAGGGCTCTGGTTTGCAGCTGGTGTTTCAAAATGTACTGAAGGAAGCAGCAGTTTGGTTCCTCAGCCTGCAAAGCAGGAGATGCTCCTGCTGCTGTTCCCAGTTTTATCTGTTGCCACCCAAGGTTGGTCAAATGTCATTCGGAGCCCTTGTCTTTCAGAATCTGATCCTGACCAATGACAGCTTCAGTTCCTTTCATGCTGAATTTTATTTGAATTTGATTTTGCAGTAACTGTTTTTAATACAAATAAGCCTATGAGCTAAAATAAAGGTTTTGCTTAAAACTAAGTAGTGTATTTTTTTTTCCAATTCATGATGATGTCTGATAGAAATGACATTGATTTTCTTTATCAAGTACAGGTGTGAGTTTGAAGTTCCTGTTGTGCCTGTGTTGGTGGGCTGTGTGTTACGAGCTCGTGTGTGGTGCTTCTCTTAGTCTGCCTGGGCACTTTTTCTTCTTCCCTTCTGCTGCTCCAAAAAGAAACTTAATTTCAGCTGTAAAACTACAGAATTGACACTCGATTTGCCTGTAGGATATTGTATTTTTCCCCACAGCCTCTATTAGAAGTCAAAACCAAAGAACAGTTGGGCTGTATCCGCATAAAGTGCTGCTGCACTGGAAGTAAATGTTAGTGGAAATATGGTACATGACTAAAGGAGCAGCAATGATAGTTTTGCTTACAGAAAGATATTTTATTACCCATAGGTAATAAAAATGTTTGCTTAAATTACATTTCCCAGAGCTCATAAGAACTGTACCAGAAGCACAGTTCCTGCCTCTTGTGGAGTGAAAGCTGTCTGGGGGCGTGGGTGGAAAACCTTTCCTGTGTGTGGATTGAGAACATATTGCAGTGTCTGTACAGAACTGTTATCTGCTGGGGGAGTTTCCTCAAATTAGAAGGAAATGCTTTGATAGAGCTTTTACTCTTAATATCTAAAAAAAAAGGTCTTAACCAGCTAATTTTTTGAGAAGTATTTTTAAAACATCTTCTGTACCTTTTTGTACATACCAATGTAAGCAAGGACAGTGTTACAGAATGTCACGAGAAACACTTTGTGTCCCAGCAGGAGAGTGGGGAAACCTTTTGAAGGACAAACTGGAAGTTGGCCAAATGGAACTGATCTTTTTTTTTGATCAGAGAATGTGTGTGTGTGGTTGTCATACTCCCATCATGTCAACATCCCATCCATCTTTCTGCTCAGAACACGATCCAGTGCTGCAGCCAAATGTTTCCAGTAACTTTCCACCTATACCTCGAGGCAGTTTGTTCCCCTGCCCTTTGAGTAGGGATTGGGAATGACAGGATTACGGCAAGACCTTTCTTTTCCTGCCTTCCCCAGCGCTGCATCTCACGCTGCAGACGCTGGGTGGAGCAGGTTATTTACTTGTTGCTGGTTGCACAGCCAGCTCTGAGTTCCCGAGGAGCAGCACCCGCCTTGCTGGAGGGAGAACTCATTTTCCCGCTGCAGCCATCGCTTTCCCTGCCCGCTGCATAAAGGATTTAGAGGGCAGCAGTTCCCTGTGTCCATGGGGTCTTCAGTTCCCTCCTCATCCTCAGCTGAAGAAAGGAAGTGCTCATGCACTAACCGGGGGACAGTGCCATCCTGGGCACCTGTGAAATGCAAATGGAAATGACTTGGACTGTGCACACCATACGAGATTTTCTGCCCTCGCTCCCCAGGAGCTTCTGGAGCTTCTGAGCTTCCTTACGCTGCCTTTATTCCCTGTTGGAGCTGTAGCTTTAGACAGCCTAAGGCCCTTTTTCTCCTGTATTTCAAACTGCAGAAAGTAATGTTAATGAACTGACCAGACAGAGGATCCTCCTAAAGCTTGGAGTCAGATTACATGAATTCCTGTGAAAAGTACTGTAATACATGGTAGATCCTTAGGGATATGAGCAGAAATTAAGGCACAGAGGAAGGGAAAATTGTGGAACTCAAAGTCACATTAAAATTCAAACCATTTCCTTTTGTCACCACAGCTTCAAAAAAACCCCATCTTGTAACTATGAATGGAAAAACCTTTCTACTGGCAAGGCAGATGATGCTCATGCAAAGCTGCTCAAATGATGATGTAAAAAAACCAAAGCAGAATTATTTCATGCTCTTTTCTACGTGTAATTTTATAATCTTGTCAAGACTCTGAAAGCAAACCGATCCTGCAGACAAAAGGTGAACACTGGAATCATACAGCAATTTCTGTGTGTGTTTATATCTGCTTATCACAGCCTGCAGGGAATGGAACCTTGCCGGGCTAAGAATTCTCAATTCCCACCAAAATAAACCTTTGAGAAGTTTCCTGTGAGGAGCTGAGAGCTTAAGGAAGTGTACAGTACAAAATTCAAGGCTTGTTAGCCACCACTTGTGGAAGTCTGTGGTACAAATTTAAGGGCTCCTTAGCCAACACCTTTGAGTCTCAATAGTGGGCTGGTTGCTGGAGTTCAGTGCCTACACAGCAAAGAACAAGAGTTCCTGACCCATGGCCTGGAGTCTTTGTTCAGCCTGGTGAGAATTTATAACAAATTTATAACACTTTGTTCAGGTGAGAATTTATAACAAATAATCACAGCCCAACTGATTGGTTGTGAGCCATCCCCCTCCCCGCACCCCCTTCCTAAATTAAACAAAATAAAAATTAAACAAGAAAAATTTTGTTGTACAGTTCCCACAGGGCATTCTTGAAACTTGCAAGGATTCTGTGGAGGGTTTGCTTGCTTCCCGTTAAGGAGGTAAAAAGAACAATTTGAATGTCTCCTCAGCTTTGGACAAAAATCAGGTAAAAACATTGTTATAAAGGTATGTTCCCACATTTACCTAGAGAAATACAGATTTTTTTCTTAAATTTCTTTATCAAAACAAGACAAAAATTATAATTTTTATTTTAATAGCAAACCCACAAATTTCCAATCTCGCTCCTTACCTCCCTGCTTAGCCTCGTATTTTTGTGTGCTCAGTTCCTTTGATGCTGTTGATATTTTATAGAAAACAAAAATTGCTCAGCATCCTCTTAATTGTCACCAGCAATCGAAGCTGTAGTTTATTACAAATCTCATTAACTTTTGAAGTTAGAGCCTGGTTATATCATTGGAGCCACATTAGCTGTACCTTGTGAAAGTCCTACACTTTTTGGCTGCAGTTCTTCTCCAAGTGGTGTTTCATGGTCCAGACAATTTAAAGCAACTTTTGCCTGTAATGAGCCATTATCTGAGCTGTAAAAATCTGCTAATCAATTATCCTCTCTCTGAAATTGTCACCTATATACAACTGTAATGCAAAGATTCCCCATTTATTTACATGGCTCCAATAGCTTATATAAGTGTAAAGTACATGCTCTGTTGCATTCATCAGTATTTCTGAAACATATGTCTGTATTCAGAGATGTAATTAAGGAAAAAAAAGAAGTAATGCAAAAATTCTATCTCCTTCATAATAATAATTTTATTAACTGCACCTGGTGTTGCTTTATGTCATTAAGAAAAATGGAACCAGATGAAAGTATTTCCTCATGACATAATGAAAACTCATCATTAATACTGAAATTATAAATATGCTATAGATAACATTACTTGAATTTCAGCAATGTGGCATTTTCTATACTGTGTTTGAAACTGCATCGGGTCTCTCCATTATACATTTCTGTTTTGAGAAGTTACAGAATATTAGATGAAGGATACATAAGCTCTTCCATGAATATGCTTGCCTAGAATTTCTTCCATCAAATTAGTTCTGTGTTGTGTCTGTGTTTGCTATTACAGAAACACACAATTCTCACAGCTTCTTCTAAATGAAATAAGTGAGAAAATGGGAAAACATCATAAAAAAAATTAAGAATCAACAAAACCAGCTTCCAAGTAGTAATGGATTAAAATAGCAACAGGCAGAGAACCTGTGAAATAGATGCTGAAATCTTTTACCTGGTTCTCTCAGTCTGCCTCTTCTCTAAAGGTCTTTGTGCTTCACACCTAATTCGTGCAACTGGCTTCTTCTCAGCTGCTGTGCCAGGGAGTGTCCTGCAGCCTTCCTCCCACGTCAGGGGAGTATCAGCACAGGTCAGGAATGTGATTCATGGTCATGAAAAATAAAGTGAAGTTGGTCTTCAGTCTGACACGATACGTTTGTCACCGGGTTTGGATAACTGTAGTAGTTGCAGGCCTCATTATGCTGGGAGAATACACATTTAATAGGAATATCAAAGTCATTTAAAATCTAAAATAAAGAATGGATGACCAAAATTTTCATCCAGTTTTTACAGGAAATGGACATAAGGATGAGAACAATTGATGTCAGTACCTGGATGATGAAGATGTGTTGTTCATATCCACATATATATCCAAATATCTCTTTTGTGGAAAAAGAGCAGCAATGGTTCCTGCTGAAAATTTTTTACTTCCTAAAGAGAATTATTAGGTGTGTATGGAGTTGAGGAAATTAAATTAAGCTGGAGTTGTCCAAAAAAAAAACCAAAACAACAGCAAATTAATTTCTGACTAAGATAAAATTCAGAGTTCAGTGTAGGGAGAAACTGAGGAGGCATTCTGAGAATAATCTTATCCCAACTGAGTAGACAGCAACAAGAGAATGGATTTTTGTTGCTGCTTTGAAAGAAGTGGCACCAAGAAAGGACACTGGCAAGTGAAGTAAGAATGAAGGGCTTCCCCATCCTGGCCAGAAGAAGTGAATTTGAATTTCCTGAGAAGAGATCCTAAACCAGTTTGCCTTGGCTGAGGAAGCCCCCAGTGGATCTCACTGCAGTCAGGTCAGAAATGTTTTCCCTCTTCAGGCAGATTCTGAGCAATGTGACTGGGAGATGAACCTCAGCACAGCTAATGAATAACTGCCCCAGTTTTAAGTTGCCCAAAGAGAACTCCAGAAATGAAAGGACCTTCCCGAGCAGCCCAAAAAACCCCCGTGTGGTTGTTTAACTGCACTTGTAAAACTACACTGCTGGGCTTCTTCCCTGGTGTTACGTGGGACTGTAAGTCACAAAAGGGAGACAGAGTGGTTTAACACTGAGGACAAGCCAGCACCCTGACAGGCTCAAAGCCCTGGGTAGAACTAGTCCTGATTACTGTGAGTTCAGGTTTGGCTTGTTAAAGCTCAGTGGGAGCATATTGCTAATTAAGGACTAAGTGGAGTTTCAAATGGCTCCTTTGCAGTTTCCATCTGCAGGCACACTCCACTGAAAAAAAGAGTCAATCCCATTTTTGCCTGAGCTCTTCAGAATGAACCTTGGCTGGTGCATAGGACTCCTTTTAATGATCTTGCAGCACGTTTGCACAAGCCAGTTATACCAGGGAGAAATTCTCTTTAATGAAATATGTAAATCTTAGGACTTCCCAGCATCTGACACTAAAAGATAAGGGATGCCTTTAAAGGATTTTGTCCTGTTGCTATAAAAAGATAAAGCAAGACTAGTACTCTGTATATGACAGCAAGTTCCTGCAGTGGATTCACGAGGTTTTGGAAGAAATCACAGACAAGTTAATTTTGGGACTCACTTGGAATACAGACACAGGCAAGGTGCTTGGAAGAGCCCTGAAAGTTAGTTCAGCCTGAAAAAAAAGCCAAAACAGTGTAAAGAAAATCACCTATCAGGGATTTGATTTTTTTCCTTCTCTAGGAAATATAATTGCTCTCAAAAAGACTGATGAAGATGGTCATGACGTCGAAAGTTAAAGTCAACTAATGATGTTATGTAACAACTTCACCTGTCAAAACATCCATTTAGGCAGCTTCATGCTGACATCTGTGCCACAAGCAAAGTTAAAAGTTAAAACAGAGCTGACAAATCATCACTCTTGCTTTCTTTATTATTGTATTATATCTGTAAAATTCCACTACCATTATCGACCTAACTGGCAAAAAATTCTGGATGTCAAAGTTTGTTTTCTCAACACTGTTACAATTTTTTTATGGTTTCCCAAACAACAACAACTTTTATCATTGCTTTTAACAGAAAACATTTTCAATGTATTCCTTATTAAAATTACAGCTTAGTAGGAAAAGTGAGATTTTAAATAACAACTTGCACTACCATGTGCATTGTCACCTACATTAACTTACCTTAGCAGACCATAAACCAATATTTCTTAAGATTTCCAGCTGATACATCATTCTGTGATAAAAAAATAAGATACTGTAAAATCAGCTGGCTGCCAGAAAGAAATTATATTGATTCCAAGCCTCACTATAAACAATTTTGTTTTTCTGCAGGTAAGAACTGCTCTCTCCATGTCAACCTGTCACCTACATTTCTCACATTTATCTAATTTTTCCGCTGAAAATTAGAGAAACAGAACTCATAAACCCCCAAGAGCCACTGTTTCTGCTGATATTTTTCCTCTAGTGTTGGACAAAAGCAGAAGACCAGGCAGAGTCTTCCAGAGGCCTTTGGAATTCCAGCTCAGAACAGTGGTGGTTGGCCTGTGCCTTACAGTCAGGTCAAAGGAAGAGTCTTTATGCCTTTGCTCTCTTTCATGTCTAAGAGAGAGGCAGGAGAAGGACCTGAGCTAAGCTCCCAGCTAACCCCGGGTTTCTCTAACACACAGGGGTCCAGGAGGCTCTGAGGGTTCACATGAATAAATATGGAAAGCTGCTTATGATGAGGAACAAGCAGAATACAGATGATTTCTGCTTTATCCTTTCAGCTAACTTTGACCACGGTGCCATTTTCAGAAACCCTTTGACACTGATCGTCTTTGGATTTCAGACCCAAATAAGTGAAGTAATTTATAACCCCATGATTTGACATACAAATCTAGGTGCAAATGTGAAAGCAAAAGCTGTAATTCTCAGTGAAAATCAGATTTCAAATCCAAGTGTTTTTCGCAGCTTCTAGCCCCAGTATTTTTTATTTGGACATACTGGACTCCATGAGTTGTTAAGCACAACTTGGAAAAAGTTATTAGAATGTAATAATCTACTGGTCTGTGAAAGATGTTCATCAAGTCATAAAAAAGATATCCATCAAAGCAGAAATCATGGCTGATATAACCCAATTCTCTACCTTGTCTCAATCATGCTATTAATTCGAATATGACTGTGTCTAATCCTTATAGTGACAGATATGGTTTGTGGAAGATGTTCTGACACTGCATTTGAAAATAGAGAGAGAATTACTTATTGGATTTTCTTCTTAAATGTACAAAATCATATTCAAATAGAAGGCTTTAAGAACCAATCGTGCGTATTAATTGAAGGCTTTGGTCTTGGAAAAATTGAATAGCATAGCAGAAACACAATAATACTGATGAATGACGTGTAGTGTGTTTAATATAGAAAAATATGAAGGGGTTGTTCTCCTTCAAATATGTCATGCACAAAATTATTAAAACTAAGAGTTATTTCTGAGTTTTTTTGCAAGGGTTTCATACAGGGTGTTTGTGCAAAGCAGAAAATCATCTTCATACTCATGCTCTCATCCCAGAACACCTGTAGCTGCCAGAGTAAATGCAAATATATGAAGTTTTCCTAATAATGACTGCAACTCATGAGGACACTTTTCCAGATTTTTTTTTCCCCTGAATTAATAAAACAGGAAAAAGTAAGTCAATAATCTTCAAATATTTCACTATAAATGAACCAACATAGATTACAACTTTTCAATACTTTTCAAGTCCACTTGGTTTTATAAAAATATACAGTAGTTGGCTGGTATTTTTGGAATACCAGAAACCAAATGGAGTATGAAACATTAAATCACTATTAAGATTAAGAGGGTAAATAATTTTGCAGTCATGCTACTGAAATTCAAAATGCATGAAACCCATGGGTTATGATATTAATTAGCCTTCAGGTCAAACAGGATGATTTCCCCAGATGCATAATCCAATTTTGAAACTTCTGTGAAGTTGTCATTCATTGGAAAATATAAGCAGAGCTCCAGGAGCTCCAGGTATGTTCTTGAGCCTCCATGTGTGACTTAGGGTCTTAAAGAAAATCCTTCAGCCACATCTGGGCTTCAGCTTGGTTATGTCCCAGCACACTTTTTAATCTTTAAATAATAAGACTTCCTAGAAGGTTAATCTTGAATGGAAACAGGCTTGACTCAACTGAGATGAGCAGATACCATGAATAAAACTACCAAATAAAAGCACATTTTTTTACGCAGTTAATTAAATAAGAGAGCTCGTTTACTCTGCCCACAGGATGCTGTGGAAGCAGAAAGTGCAGCTGTCTTCTGACAGACAAGTCCCTGGAAGGTAACTGCATCTTTAGCTGCTTGCTGTGGTGTTCTGGGTAGAATCTCCAGCTCAAGATGTACCTTCATGTTGCTACAGTCAGAACAGTGAGGGTGCTTCAGAGAAGCGTAGTTAATTTTGCAATCATTTTTCTTGCATGATTTCAGTGCAAACCAAGGAACAGATATTGTTAAAACAGAAGATGCTCCTAGTTTAATAATAAATGTTCCACATACCTCCATCCATAGGGATGGACTAGAAGGCTGATTAATTCCAAGGAGCAGAAGTCTGTCTGTGTCCACAGAGAATCACTGCATGCTGTCAGCAAAACTAGAATGGAACTGAAGTCCATCAAATTCTGATTTCTTCTGGAATAGAGTAAAAAAAATTAGGTCTTTACATTCTTAAATTGAAACTAGCTACAGTCAATTAGCTGCCTTCATTTAATATTTCAGTTTGCACACTCAGCACATTGCAGCAATCCATGCAATATTTGAGAAAGTTCAATACACAGTACAGGAGGAATAAGAAGATAAAGCTCAGTTTCTTGGGAAATTTGGAACAAGACAGGAGAAAATCAGAGGCTTTATAAGCCAGTATCCAAAATGCCAGGCTGGTGTTACCCTGAAGAGTGCTAGGACCATATATGCCATAGAATGTACCATTAAGAAATCCAATGCAGAAACTAAATTTCACCTATTTTAATGGCGCTAGTTAATAAATTAATGATTAATGAATTATCTTTATCGTTCAGTGATAAGAGTTCGCTACAACAGCGGGAACTTTCCTAAAGAACCATGGAGTCATATTCTTTAAAATCCAAGACAAATCCTGATGACCATTATTAGAAGGAATTTACACGTTTACTACTTGCTTAGTCTGTCCACCATCACCACAAACTCCTTCTGAGACACAGAAATAGCTGCAATTTTTTTTTTTTTTTGGTGGTTATATAAAAAGTTTTGCCACCTTCCAAACTTCTTTGACACAAACTATTAAGTCTGTATAACTATTCTGTGGAACTTTTAATAATGAGGCGTTCCTACCCTTCACTATTTTGGTTCTATTAGTGAAAAAGACTGAATATTTTTTCATTGTATCTTTGAATATATTTATAGTCCGTGTCAATATATACATATGACTAAGTTTTGAAGTAAATGCTTATTTTTGTCAAAGATTCCAAAAAGACCATGAAGAAATACAAGTAAACAGTTAGACACCACTTACTCAAAGTCACTGCATTAATATTTACACTGTAATTTGAACTAGTAATTGGAAGGAAAAACTGGAAGAAGACTAGATTTAATTGTGCTGCCCCTTTGCTACAATATTTAACTGTGCATAGGCAATTGCTTTTTGTAGAAAGTAAACAACAAAATTGCTGCATCATTACACAGTAAAGAAAAAGCAGGACAAGAACTGCAACACTGATATGTGTCCTTGAGTGACTATGTTGTCCAGTGCTATTTCTGCAATGACAGTTTTGTCTTTTTTCTTCATTAATATGGTGGCAGTTTTGCTCAACCCTGCAATGCAATCACAGAAATCTGCAAAAAGAGATTATTAAATTTAAAAACAACTCAGATACATGTATTTGTCAGAGCAAGATAGCGTTGCAGGGAAAGCATAAAAACCTGAAAATCCCATTAAGCCACAAATTTGCCTGACGCTAACTTTTTGGTGACTCTTGACATCTCAGTGTTTTGTCTGCTCTTTACCTTTAAAATAATAACCTCTTGTTAAAAATGCACATACATGTATCACAAATATATGTGATAGACATAGAGCTCACAAGCAGCAGCATCTGCCTATAAGTTAAGTTTTCTTGGTATTTCAAATAAGTTACCAATCCTTCTTTGTTACTAAAAATGTTCTACCAATCACCTATTTGATATCTGAAAGAATGTACAGAAAACGATGCTTTTATAATGCTGTTTTCAGAGCAAAGAATGCCTGTAGAATGTTTCTTTTACAGGAAAACATTTTTTTCTAATGCTGCTTTTAATTGAATGTCATGTCCTAAGAGAGATGAGACACATCATAAAATGAAGATGTCATATTTGCCTCTGTCAAAAGAAAAAACCCTGCATTTTAACAGTTTCAGGATTTTAATTTAAAAATGCACTTGTCAGAAAAAGCTTTTTAAAAGCAAATGAAATCCTTCTGCCAGGTTTCCTGCTTGACAAGAGAAGTCAAGCTTTAAATTTAGGACATGTGATATTTCAGTCACAAACAGACTTTTTCAGCTTTGTTCATTATTGTCTATAGAAGTTTGCTTTGGAGCCAGACAAACTCTATTAACATATTTGTTGAAATACTTGTTTCCTTCTAACTTGATTAGTTTTACTAAAAGAAAGTTTTACAACACATTTTATAATAAATTTTCTTAATTTTGGACACAGTGTCTGAATAAGGCTGAAAAAATAAAAGACAAAAAGGGAGCTATTCAAGTCAGTCCTAGACTTGGAAACAAGTAATTTTGATACCATCATCACTGACAGGAAGGACATAACCATTCTCAAAAACTGCAGAAGGTGGAAGGAACCTCAGAAGATTGTATGATCTGCTCTTCAGGCAGGAGCACAGTGACCTATAATTTAAAAAAGATCTTATTTTCTCAAAAGTAGTCTCTCTAAGGAGGGAAGCAGTGTAAGTGTATCTTGAAGAACTCTAGCTACTGGTAACAACTTTCTGTACTCTGAGTATTACTCTGTATTATTATATTATTTCTCATATTTAATGTTTTTATTTTATATGTAGGTGATACCAAATGCCATAAAGGCACAATAAATTAGAGGGAGGTCTTGGAACTCTTTATACAAACAGAAACTTTGACACCCTTTTGCCCAACACAGCATTGACCCTGGCTGACATATTGATTACTTGAGGGGAGCTGAAATCCAGATGGTTTCTCTGGATATAATTAGGAAGGAATGAACCCCCAAGACACAAGAGACTGTAATCAGCATCTATCACAGCCTGAAAGGGAGGCTGAGAGGCAGTTAGGAGAGCTGTCTCTGGAGCTCAATGATATAACCTTGAAATGTCATGACATTAAATTCAGATCTGGCAAAAAGCTTTTGATAAGGTGCGAGTCTGAACTTAAGAAATCAAAAGAGTAAACCCAGTGTGTTTGGTTGCCTGAGTTGTTCTCATGTGACTGTGACCTTTCCTCCACTGCAATTATTAATCACAGTGAGGGGAAAGCACAGGAAACAGGAAAATATCAGTAATTTTAGTGTAGATCCAATACCTGCCATCCAGTTATTTGGCACAGAGCTCAGTAGGTAACCTCTCAAATTTGGGGCACAGTTTACAAGACAGTCAGTTTTAAGCTTCCCAGAAGTGCTAAAATCATCCTCTTCTGGAGGAGGGATGCTATTTCCAAAGCCAGAGCCTGTCAGCAGGCAGCCTCCTGCCAGATGGTTGTGAGCACAAAAGGAGGGACCAATGCATGGATGGCTTGGCACCAGGAGCTCTGTCATCCTCTTTGCTGCTGGGCTGCCCAGGTTTGGAGCAAACCTTCTGTCCAGTGTGTTCCCAGGGCCTGCCAGAGCTGCCAGAGCTCACCAGACACACTGCAGAGAAAACTCCCTTTTCTGCCATTCTCAAACACCACTAAGGCCCTTGCAGTCAAACTGGACCCTATGAGCTGAATACAGAAAGGTTTTGTTCTGTCCCACTTAGCCATGCTGTTATTAAGCACCCTGTGTGCAATTCAGAATACACAAATATTATTTAGAAGAACCAGTTGCAAAGTCTAACTTTTCTGAATGCCTAATTTCAGTACTCTTTCCAAAAGTATTCCCCATCATCTTGTGGGCTACAGCTGTCAAATGGCAAAGAAAAACAACTGTTGGAGGTGGAAAAGGTTCTGTCACGAGACTAGGGCTGCTAATTTGGGCCTGTGCATAGAATCTATAGATTCCAAACCAAACCAGAATAAAGTCTATTAACCTTTGCATTTGAGTTGTTAATTACAGTTAGACAATGTTTCCTCTTCACATGCTTCTTGAGTGAGGTGCAGCATATTTCTGTCAAATATTTTCGTCATTCACAGAAAACTGCATGGCCAAAGAATCATTCTGCTAACGGGCAAGATGCAAATAAAGGTTTCTCCACATTCTTTAATAGTAGCTTGATTTTTCTTTCCCTCCATGTGCATTACTTTAACAACATGATTTTCAAAAAATAAGTGCAAGAATTGGTAATTGTGAAACACAACTCTCACATCCCTGCTTGAGTTCCCGCCATGAGCATCGTAACAAAAGATCAGCATCAGGAAAAGTCACAGCAGATGTGCACATTTCTCATGGTCAGACATTTCAAGGCTTTCTTTCTACTGCAGAAACTATTAGCTCAGAGTTTTGCACCCTTTCCAGAGGTTTCTTTAACACAGTAGTTAGCTGGAAAGTACTGCCTAGTGCTGAAGCTTCCAAGTGATAACACAAGAGGAGCTTCTTATTCTCATTCCAGTCCTTTACAGCAGACTGGATGACCGGAGCAAGAAAAGGATTTAAGTTCCTGACCTCATCCAAGGCTGGGAAATTCTCCTGTGATAGAAGTAGTGCAGTGAGAAACCTTTTCTTTCAATTTTGCTTCTATAAGTTTTGGCAAAGGTGATCTGCTGGGGCAGAACAGGATTCTCTGGATCACCACTACAGATCCTGGAATTTTAGGGTCCCCAAAGGATGCAGACAACTTTGGGCAGGCTGATAATTAAATTATTAGGGGCCATAATTAAAATAAGCTCTTGAGTCTGACCAAGTAACACTGAGATCCAGGAAGAAAACAGAATAAAAGCTTACAGGCAGTCTTAGCAGTCCTCATAGAAAGCACAAATATTTCTCCATCCATTTTGTGTAAGAAAGAAGCTGTTCAAATGTCGAGGCACTTGCATCCATGCCTAAAAATATACAACATGACAAATATCTGCAGCTTTCTGAAGATGAAATATTGATTCCACTCTAATAAATAAAAGAAATACAATAGATCTTTGGTGGCACAGTAGGTTAATTTATTAGATTAACTTTTTATTTGGAAGAGGGACCTCCAAAATCGTCTCACGTGATAGCTGAAAATAGATTTGAATTGATCAGTCTGGGAAATTTCTACAGCTAATCCAGTTAACAAGTCAACATCAAGCTATGCAGGCCTCAAACACTGAACAGCTCACTTGGGAAATTGTGCTTATTCCATTATTGAGATACAGGAGTATCTCAAGCAGAATCTCTACATTGGAATTGATTTATATTTATATAGCTATGCATGCATAGGCAACCTAACTATAAAGAAATGTTGATGTGGTATTCCTAGCATTGGTTTTTAGTGCAAAATTCAAATAAGTACCCGTTACTTTATTTACTTTTAAAACTGTATCTCATAATTCTGCATAAACCAGGAATTTGGTTTTGTTTTCTGCAAAATCACCCTATTAAAACTATAAACAGCAAACATACATAAACTTTATCTGTAAAGCAAGCTCAGCATCTGATTTTTTAAAAATAACTCTGCAAAAGTACTGAAGATTTTTCTTAAAATCATTCAATTTGTGGTATGCCCTCCACCTGTAAGGCCAGAGCAATATTATACCAACAGAAGTCTGAAAATAGATGTCCAATATTAATTAAGGTTGTATTGAAAGAACATCCAACACAAGCTTTTCCTTCTATTTTATAGAAATCAGTGTCTTGAAACAATTCTGAAATTAATCAGGTAAGAGCACATAGAACTCCCTCCCATTTCTATTTTGGGAAAAAAAACCAGACCCCAATCAACAGAAAAAAAACCAGACCCCAATCAATAGAAAAAAAAAAAAGAAAAAACCAGAAAAAAAGTTTTTAAAAGATCAAATGCTTTGCATCTTACTAACTCAAATCATGGATATGACAACCTCATATCTGCATCCAAAAAACCAGGTAGATTTAGCAAAAAAAATATTACTAATTGCAAACAGAAACGGCTTAGTTTTAAAATGCAATAGATCAAGCAAAACAATTATTTCAACACATATGTCTCAAATAACGTATAAATGCCTTAAGCTTTCAGACCTATACAGTAGTCTGGAGTCTTCTCTATACCAACACTGTCAGGAAAAAAAATCCCGATACACATTTTTCTGCAAAAAACCCCCAGCAATACCAATCTCCTCCCACAAAAAACACTTAAACTTTTCCCCCCTTTTAAGGAAAAAGATTTTGAAAAAAGGCATCACAGAAAAAATATTAGTTTTTAACAATGTCTTTTCTGATCTCATGCCTCCAATGCATGGCATTTCCTTTGCTAAAAAGTGTTAATATACTTTAATGTCAGAAATTTAAGTACAAAAATCCCGATGCTGGCAGTAAGCTGTGTCTATGTAAACTAACAAAGCAAAGATAACCCAAATTTTGATGTTAACTTACATTGGATTCTACTGAGAAGATACTAAAATCTGAAGCTGTTAATAGCTGTTTGCTAACCCCAGTATGTGCTATCAAAGAAGCACAGCTAAGAATATAATGACTTATTGATTTCATATGGACACAGGTTCCAAAATTTGATTGCAAAATTCTATTAACTTCTCTACCTGGGCTGGCCAACTCTAGGCAACAGTAATTGCTCTCCTTGCAGTCCTGCATGTACCAATTTCTAAGATTAAAGAAAACATATGCAGTTAATTACATAGTGATATTTCAAAACCACCTAAAACTGCAAGGCAACACATTATATTTTACTCAGATTTCATTTAAAAAGTCTTTATAAAGAGGCAAAACTTTCAAAGTATAGGTCATATTTGAAAAGCTGCACTGTTATTCTTGAAGAACTCATTCTCTCTACAATGTATTACGCTATTACATTAGCAGGTTACATTATAACCTTGAATATTATTTTTCTTGTAAATTTGAAGTTTGCAATGAGGAGAAGAATAACATCTAATTTCACAGAATAAGCTGAGTTGGAAGGGGCCCACAAGGATCATCGGGTCCAGCTCCTGGCCCTGCAAAGGACATCCCCCAAGGATCACACCATGTGCTGAGAGCATTGTCCAAACACTTCTTGAACTCTGTCAGGCTGGTGCTGTGACCACTGCCCTGGGGAGCTGTTCCAGTGCCCAGCCATCCTCTGGGTGAAAAACCTTTTCCTAATACTTAACCTAAATCTCATCTGACACGATTCCAGGTCATTCCCTCGGGTCCTATCCCACAGAGCAGAGATCAGTGTCTGCCCCTCCTCTTCCCCTCACAAGGAAGTTGTAACTGCAATGAGGTCTCCCCTCAGTGTCCTCTTCTTCAGCCTGAACAGACCAAGTGACCTCAGCTGCTCCTCATACAGCTTCCCATCAAGGCCCTTCACCATCCTCATAACCCTCCTTTGGACACTCTCTAATAGCTTTATATCTTTTTCCTACTGTGGTGCGCCCCCAAGAAACTGATCACATCTCCAAACATTTTGTAAGTTTTATTTATTTTTATTAACCTCACCTTAATTTAAAAGGGCTGGGCAAAAGTTTCGCTCTATACATATAACTCTACTCCCTCAGACTATCACTTAGGACAGAAATAAAGGTGCTACAGTGTTTAAATCTTTATGTATATTTGCTATGAAATGGGCAAAAAATTGCAATGTAAAACCCAAACATGGAGGGACTGCTGAAAATAGGCAAGCAAGCAGAAATCCCACGCAATGCAGGAAAAGTTTAGAATTCTGAAAGATAAATTTATGGAACACTGCGGGAATTTGTGATGATAATGAAAGTGGAAAATGGAATGTGGTGCTTTTATCACTTGGAATTCCTCACTCTTCCTGAGATTTCTCCTTGAAGTATCCTAGAACAGGGATCCCCATGCCATCCTCTCTTGTGGAATGCACAGGGATACAAATAGGGCACATGTAGTGTCATTTTAGTCTTAACACATGCAGAAACAGAAATATATTAGTTATTCCAAGATTAAATGAGGAGAAGAGCAGGAAATGTAGATTTGCCAACATCAAAATATAAAGTTATTGGCCATCATTTCCTTGAGCAATGTGCTTTTGCATGGTGGATAATTCCAAAAGGAAGCCTTTAGACAATTGTGCTAGGCAGATGGTTCTGGAATCCTTCACAGAAATAAGGGTGGGACCACTCTGTAGAGTTCTGTATCTGTGCTGGTTGGCTCAGAAATGATGCAGTATTTAAAGCCACTTAGTCACAGACAGGTAGATTGAGAAACATAGACGTGGAATGATAGGTCAGGACTCTGTAACTGAAAGGAACTGGAATGACTCTTCTTTCTCATGTATTAAAGAGAAAAGAGTGTGAAGCACCAGTGTGCCCATCACAGACATCCCATTAATCCCATTAAAAAGCCTTGACAGAGCAGGCACTTTGCATATTCACTTTCTGAATTTGATACAGGCTATCATACAAACCTCCATGAGACAGAACCTTTCACAGTATGCAGTTCAGAGCGCCAAGCAGACATTAAAAATGTCTAATGACATCCCTGTCAAGAAGCAGCATTTGATTTCAAAGTATCACTGAATTTTAAATGTGAAATACAATCACATAACATATTCTCATTTATCTCCATCAGTATTTATGTCTTACCAGCTATAAATCCACTTAGCTGAAAGAGATGTGAAATAATTTCTTCAACTTTATTATTCACAGACAAATGGAAGGCTGTCACAACACAGAAGGCAGTCTTCTAATAGTTAAAGCTTTTGACTTTGATCATGTGGCTATGCTTTTTAGTAGCCTTTCCTACTACTTACAGCAGAGCATTTGTGTACTTATCTAGAATGTTCTTGAAATCTTCTGAAGTCACTTCCTTTTGTGGTGTTGGCTTTGATGCTTGCAATTATTCACCATGCTGAGATAATAATATAAACTCTCTGCTGAAGGGTTCTGCTTGTGCCATTCAGCTACGAAGAGACAGAGGAGTTACCATCTGCAGATTTAATATGGGAAGTGGAAAAAACTGTAAGTTTTATTCTGTACATTAAAAATGTCTAAGTCTTAATGGCAGCCAATTGTCTACTAAGAATTGTTAGGACTTTGTTAGGCTAAGGACCACGTTAATATATTCTAAATTCAATTGCAGTGTTCTTGGAGGGTGCACAGTCATATGTAAGATGAGATAGAATAAGAAACTCAATTTCCAGTAACTACTTAAACACATTTTGAACTACTTCAGCTCTGAGAAACACATTTGTCGGAGAGGCAAAATGCTATAAAGAACACACAAATACGTTTTCTTACATTTTTTTCCACTTGTTATTCTGTGCAATCATTTTAAACTATTTCAAAGCCTGCCTGAAAATTCTTAGTTTATGATATCAACATTTTCAGTATTGCTTCTCTCTTGGGGTCTCCCTTAATGTTTTGTTATTATAATGTAAACTTTTCAGGGCTGATATTGCTTCACTTTCTACAGCAGCACACAGACTTCTGGGACTTAAATATAAACTTTCTGAAATTAGCTTCTATAGAACCATCAGCACTTGAGATGCATTTCTTGATCTTGTGACACATGCAAAGTTTTGGTAGAATAAGTCTGTTCCTACAAGCAGTTCCCAGTCTGGTTATGGGTTCAGAGACCATTTTCACCCTTTTCCATTACAGCCTCCATAGCAAAGAATGGTGACATGGATTCCTGTAGAATTCCTCAAACCAGATGGAGAAGGTTCACACAGCAAAAACTTCAGCCTTGCCTCCTGGGGAATTTTGTCAAGGAATTGCAGTTACTCTGCAGTAAGTATCTTTTCTCTTATATAATCTTCTATTCTCTTTTTGTGCATTGTCTTCATATAAAGTGAACATTTTGTTCTGGAGCAACCTTCAGGATAGTGGCTGTACTGTGAATGTTGCTGAACCTTCAGCAAATCATATGAAAATCAGGTCTTCTTCCTTCCCTGATCAGTTTCTTCACCATGACATAAAGGTGGTTGACATGGGCTGCACACAGGTTTGTTGCTGAAGCTGTACCACAAGATCATTGTGTTTACACAAGGGATCTAAAATAATTTAAATATTTCACTGTAGGTAGAATGAGTTAAAAAACCAAAAACCAGTCTAGAATGTCATAGTAAGCAGGGGTAACACATACCTAATTCACACATCTTAAAAAATCACCCCTAGGAGCAAATCACAACTTCAAAATTCAAAATAACCAAGACTGTTACACTCGAGACAGAGGGAGTTCTGAACAAGAACAAAGAACGATGGTGAAAGTGGAGCAGGCAGAGCAGCTGAATGACTGTTCCTGAAATGTTATACCCAAAAAAGAAGTGACACAGGAAAATCCATGCTGTTCATCAACCTCAATGACCAAATTAACTGCACTGAAGTTGTTACAAGAATGGTGATATTATGGAGCAGAAAACAGAGAAGAAAACTTGTAAAAACCCTGTATTTCTTTCTTGATATTGTTCTTTTTAGAGGGGTAGAAGAATTGCCTCTAGTAAGGCTGCAGCTGGTGTTATTTTTATTTTAGACTGAGTAGAAGTACTCAAAGGTCTTAAACTCTATTTAAAAGTACACAACATTCCTATGAATTTCAAAATGGAGGAACTTTGGCTATTTCATCTTTGCTGGCTTTTTAGGAAAATAGTGTCAGAAAGATCAGAAGAACAGAAATGCCAGAAGGTCTAAGTTTTCACATGCAGGATTTCCTCCAGTATTGTTTTTGACAGAAGCTCACAGTCTCTGTAATAACGAATTTTAATTTTACCTTCAATATTATGGAAATTTTTAAAATGAAAACTTATGAGAATCCCAATTGATAAAATCATATTTTGTTTGGGATAAAATAATTTTCTATTTGTTCCGATTATTTTCTTATTAGCAGGTGGGTTTTCTTCTACTAAAGGACTCTAAGTTTTTATTTTTACCTGTAGGACTTTGTTCCGTTTGTCAAGTTCTTTCTGAAATCTGAAAGCAGCTGTCTTCTATTTCTGAAAAAGGGAGTTTGTCATAGTAATGTGACTTTGTCTGGTTAAGTTCCCATAATCAGATAACCTGGTTAATCAGGTCAGAAATGAGGATAATAGCCATTGGTTAAAGACTTTTCCCACAGATGTTGTTAGAGTAGCCTTGCAAGTAGGCAGACTGCTATGAAACACTGTTTAACAGAAATAGAGTTTTCTTGTGTTTAGCCATCTGAATGATATTCCTTCTAGATCAATCCCTCTTGGTTCACGAGGGAGGAAAAAACATGGTCAGCAAAACAGAGTTTAGCACTGACTCCATAAAAAGGAACAAATGCTGATGCTCACAAGTAAGTCCTGAGATGGAGCAGAGTGTGGCTGATTGTGGCACTACAGGGGAACGGTGACCAATTATGGGCTGTGCATGACCAATTAAGTAGTGAAGCAGTCGCTATAAATAACAGCACTCTGGTAATCAGCAGTGGAATTATGAAGGCTGAACCCTCTCTCCCCACATTTTCCAAGTAGAACAGTCAGTGGCAAGAGAGCTCTGAGACACCAAATGATGTCCTGGTGGCTTTTACCATCAGCTGCTAACGGGTCCTTGGTGAGCTGCCCTTCACATCAGTCAGGCCATAGAAGATTTACAGAGCTTGAATATAAAAGGCATCAAGGGAGATGGCTGGAACATCAGTGCTGCTTTACTTTTGACATTCCTGGTTTACTTTGTTGTCTAAAGGTTTTATTAAAAAAAAAAAAAAGTGAAGGAAAGTTTTTTAACACTTATGAAAATCCTTCAGCAATTAAACATAGCACTTTTTCCAAGAAGCATGGTCTTATGTTCTACCCTAGCAAGTCCAGAGAGCTGCTAAGTGTTTGGTCTTTTCTGGAATATTTGTTTTTTTAATTTACGTAAGATTCCTTTAAACTCTCTCTACTCTTTGAAAATAATTTATGTAAATCTCAGACAATTTTGTCTGTATTAATATAACCACTTGTTCAGTGGCATAAATAACTGAAACCATGAGTAATCCAAAAGAATTTAGGACAAATGAAATAATACCAGAAATTCCTGTGTTTTACAGATAATTCCTTTAAAATAACACCATTAAAATATGTCACACTAAGTAGCAGGGGGGACTAGTAAGGTGAGGAGAAGCAGCACTGAGTTTTATGCCTTTGGTAGTAGCACTGGGGTATCCAGAGGGAAGCTTTCTCTTCAGCAGATGCTCTGGTAACAAAATCTTCAGCTCAGGTTCTGTGGGGGAATACACACTATAAAAATATAAGTGGGCTAAGACCACAACCTCTTGTTTTTTATGACAAAGCCATTGTGTGGTCTCCAAACCAAAACACCCTTTTTGGGGTTGTGATTTCTGTGAAGTCATGTGTGCCCCTGGGCGTAGAAGAGAGAAAGGACAGCAAACAGCCAATATCCAATTCAAATGTGTTTGCCTTTCATTACCTGTGTTAGAAGTATTCTTGTTAATGACTTTAAAGTGAGGAATAGCAGAACCAAACATTATTTATTGCATGAATTAACTTCAAAGAGTTTGCCTCAAGATGACATTTAAGAAATATAAAGAATTTGAACAAGTCCAACAACAATAACAAAAAAACCCCTTTAAAATTGCTTTTCTTAATGCATAGAGATCTAAACAATTTTAGGAAAAGTTGAATAAAGGCTTTGTTGTCAAAACAGCATTAGAATTACTTCTGAAATTTCCTTTAGGAAACATATCCTGCCCTAACTCACCTATAGCAAAGTCCTACAGCTTTTTGTGAGCAGCAACATAATGAGGAATGACATCAAATCCCAAAAAATCTACAAACAAATTTGTGGCCTCTGTAGTGACAATGCTCTGTCACCATCTTTGTTTACAGGAACACCTTTGCTACAAATTTGTTCAGATGCTGAAGCATGAAGAGCACCAGGAACTCAGTTTATAGAAGGGTTACAATCTAAGGTCATGTGATTCCAGGGCATGAAAACATTTCAAAAGACAAGACTGATTTTGACAGAACGTACTAAAAATATTCTGCAGTTGGGTCATTTAAAGTGCCCCAACTGAATTTTGATGAACTTGCCACCTACAAAAAATCTGTTATTAGGGAAAACGCTTTGTATCTGCTAAGCATTAATGCATGAATTAATAAAAATGGCTCTAACTAATGCCAAGCAAAGACAATTTTTTTTCTTTCAATGAAGCTGACTCATCATCCATTATTTTTAATGATACACTCCATAAATGTCAGTTTTTCAGACTTTATGCAATTAAAAACTCTGTTTACTCCAATACTTTTCCCATTTCAGTAACTTTAAAATCAGGTAGAGTCTGACAGTTAATGCCTTTTCCACTTGTCTGTTCAAATGGAAGAGAAAGTCCATCACCATTTCCCTGTCCCTTACCCTTAGGTACAAGTGAAAGATCTAATCCATACACTTTTAGCACAGCCCAAAACACAGAAAGAAATCTCTTCCTAACACAAGGACTAATTAAAAATCTGTAAGAATGATCTCAACCATAGGATACATTTCCACTGAAGGGGAAAGCAATCTCTCGTGAAAAGTTAACAATGTCTTTTTCATCATCCAACCTACACAATACAAACATTATTTACATGCCAATAAAGGATGGTCCTAAGGAGAATGAATAGCTGCAGTGCGATGGGATTTTGTTCACTCATCTCAACATGAAGATTGGGTTCCATCTTCTCACTTGGCTCATATTCAGCCTGGATTTAGTGCAACCAGTCTCATTTCACATTTGAACCCTCTATTAATTCTTATTTTCATCTTATTTATAGCAAAAATCCCCAGTCATAAAGCAGAATCCACTGTGCTTGGCACTAGACAAACGTCAAAATAAAGCTCAGGTTTCCCCAGATTAAAATTCTAGGCTCCTACACAGCAAAATGACAGGACCTTAAAAATTTTATCAGAGTAAGTCTTCCATGTTGCTATCAACAGGTACTCTGTCATTTGTATAATGGTCTTTGTTGATTTAGAAATGGAAATAAGACAAAAATTGGTAAAGTGTACAGCAGGAGATCAAGTAATCTTTAATTCTTTTCCCAGGAAAAAGCTACATTCAAACTGACTTGGTCTTGTTCATCTTGCTTCTTCTAACTTTGATTTTCCAGAGTGGAAAGCATTTTTTCATCCCAAGAGTAGCAGAAACAATTATTTATGCATGTAAATGTTGCAGGCTGTCACACCTGCTGTCACAGCAGCTCATTAACAGCACTTGGGCTGTTGGGAGACAGATGCAGGTCTATTTGGCCAGTTTCTGCTTTCTAAACCTGCTCCCAAACTTCGCCTCCCAAACTGGTCAGATGCATGAAAAATCTGTCTTAGGAAGAGACTTATTGTACCCACAAACATCCCTGTGCTGACCACATCAGTGGACAAGGAAATGACCAGGCATGTCATCTCTCTGGATGTCTGTAAGGCCTTTGACAGGGTCCCCCACAATATCCTTCTCTTTAAATTGCAGAGAGATGGGTTTGATGGGTTGGCTGTTTGGTGGATGAGGTTTTACCTGGACAGTCACATCTGGAGGGCAGTGGTCAGCAGCTCCATGTCCTGATGGATTTGATGTTTTGATGTGACTTGGCAAGTGGTGTCCTCAGGGGTCTGTACTGATTCATGTCTTCATCAGCCTTACAAAGGGATTGAGTGCATCCTTTAATGAGTCTGCAGGTGCCAGCAGGCTGAGTGGTGCAGCTGACATGCCGGAAGAATGGAATGCCACCCACAGGGACCTGGACAAGCTCAAGAAGTGGCCCATGGGAACCTCATGAGGTTCCACAGAGCCAAGTGCAAGGTCCTGCTTTAAGTTAACTCTGCCTTATGTTAACTCTGCACCAAGCACTGGTCTCAGCTGACTGGGCTTGTTCCAAGTAATTCCCAGACCGTCCTGTGTAACTGCACCAGGTGTTTCTCAGTGAGGAGTAGGCTCATCAGGTGAGGATGGGCCAGCAGTAAAGGGCTTGAAAACATGGCCCTGGAGTGAAAGCAAAGGCTCCCAGAGCCCATAACCCGCAGTTATGGCTCAGAGATAAAACACAACCCCCAAAGCTGGGTAGACATTTCTTTTGCTTTAAGAAAGGGCAGCTAGTTAAGGAAAATCAACAAAGAAACAAGCAAACAAATAAAAAAGCCTCAGAGACTGTGAAGAAATAACTGACCATGGAGTGATAATGACTGAGATGGATATGAACTAAGCATTAGCATAAAGTGTGTCATTAAAGAATGAGAGTCAAATAAAATTTTGTTTAAAAGTATAAAATTGGCTTATCTGTCTCCTAAACATTCCCATCACAGTGATCATTAATTCTCTAATTGACATATATGCACACATATCCAATAACAGCAAATGTTCCCAGAATTTTGTGGAGCAATGTAATGAAACAAGATCATGATTTCTTCAGTTAATTTTTATAATGTGGAGTGTGGAACTGGCAAAGATAAAGTTCAGTTTCAAATATGTGTGAAATTCAAACCAGATTCAACCAGCATCTCCTTCTAAAAAGTAATGAAAAAATATTGAAATGAATGTGTAGGAGAATAAGGTTGTATATTTATCTAAGCAAGAGGTTAAAATTCAGCTACCAAGTTTGGTGTTTCCAAAACAGCCAGAAGAATGTGATAAATTCACCACTAAATATTTCCTTCTGTTTATCACTACATAATTTTCTGGAATGCATTCTATATAATGTGAGCAGTGCTAGCTATTTCAGGCAGTCTTTATAGCAAGAAAGAGGAAAAAATGGAAGAATTAACTTGCCTCCTAAAATTCAGTGAATAGAAAGATATCAGGAAGATATTACCAGAGGTATTCTTACTTTTTCTAAGGTTAAACAAACAAGAAGAAACAAAAAATATCAAAGGAAAAAAGAAGATGTTTAGCTCCTTTAGTAATTTAGACATAAGAACTGAAAAATTCTGAGTAATCTTTAGATTCTGTAATTCTGTAATTCTTAAATGTCTGTGCAGGAGTCAACACAGTATTAAGATGACATTTTATTATACAGAGGTATTGAAAAATTATTACTGTAATGGTTAATTTAAATTTATTTTTCATTTCCTTACATGAAATTGGAAAATAAATTAAAATTAAGTAACTTATAATGCAGCTGTCTTTCACGTAGCCATTTTGGCACCAGTGTTAATTCCACGTCTCCTAAATTATGGCTTGCAGAAAACTAGTGGCAGAATCAAGAAAAAAAATCAGCAAACATTTTCAAAAAGAATTTGTCAAGCATTTCAAAACCTTCATTATCAAAGACTGAAAGTATGAATACTGATGTCCTCAGTGGTGGAAAGAAATCACTGTGCTTTGTTTTGTCTGCCAATGCAGTTTTTGTTTAATTTTGAACAAGCTTACAGCTGCTACACCCACAGGGTGCTCACCTTAACACCTCCTGGCAGCCAACTCCAAAAAACCTTGTCTTGAACCTCTGCCATATCTTGCAGGTAGGCAAACAGCATCTGAGAACCAAATCAACAACAGGGTCAGCAAACAGAGTTTAGTTCTCCAAAGAGAATGTTCACACCTGTGTGAAAGGAGATTAAAATTACAAACTAAATTTTCAAATATGGACTGGAGCCTGACTGGAATGAATACAGTAAAGTGGCAATGGGTAGATGTACTTTTGTAGAAATCTTTCTTATCTTTCCTGGCAGTATGAGAGAAGACTGGATACTAAGCACTAATTAATTGTTTTGAATTAACTGTTCTGTTGTTCAGCCAAAACAAATAGTAGATAGTTTATTGTAGACATTTTGGAACATCACTTTTTACTTAAATCAAGGCTGTACCTAAAATTCCTGTACTACAGTAAGCAGTTTCAAGGCAAAGGAACAAGGCTGTAGCCTTTTTTTCCCCAGTCAGGTTCCCAACATTTATCCTTTTCTACACATTTAGTTTTATAAAAGCTTAGTGTCTTCACTGGTAGAAAATACATTTTTCCCCATTCTAACAACAGTAATTGCAGCAATTTCTAAGCTATACCTGTGATTTTCTGACATTCAAATCAAGTATCTTGTATATACAAGAAGTTTAGCATCCAGCAAAAATACAGTTGTGTAAATGATGCAATTATCACTTAATCCATGCAAGTTTAGTGTCATATAATTCCAAAGTTTATTGATGCTAAAGACAAGAAGGACTTCAAAGTTGAGTTGTCTTCAAAGGCATGTAAGATCTGATGAAACACCATGGAATGCGGTGCTCATATTCTTAAAAGGTATTTTTAGTGCTTCTTTTAGGATTATCACTACTCTGAGCTTCTGGTGAGATGCCTTAGCTCTCTAATGTGACTGAAAATTAGCCTGGTAAGGAGATAAATACACATATAAAGTATTTTAATTAATTCTCAGCTAAATTAGTGAGACAGTCTAACATGCTGGCCATGAAAACACCAGGACCAATGTGATGGAAAGGGTGTCTGAGAGCCTGTTGTGTTCAGGGTATAGAAATTTGTCAGACAATAAACCACTCTGTGCTCCAGCAGAGGTGTTTCCCCCCTCTGTCCTTTTTGCTCCAAAGCCCCCTTTTATACCATAAATTTTCACTCTTCCCAGTGGAGTGGAGCAATCACATCTTACAGCTGGAGTTTTGGGGACTTTGGTCACACATGTGTTACTTGTCCTTTTTTTTTTTTTTGCTAGCATTCTTACGGGTGTGAAACTTAATATGGAAATGGAGCTTAATGAGGGTCTTGGTTACTTTCTGTCAGAATTTATAGTTGACACAGAAGGTAGAATGAACACTTTGGTCCTCCTCCACATGCTGAGGTGGCAGTAAAACCTGTCTGGCCTTCACCAGAGAGTCTTTGTGTACGTCCTTATCTCCTTATCAAACCAGATTTACAACAAGTCTTGGTACGCACAGTGATGGGGAGTGAGGCCAATGGCTGGTATTGAGGTGCAGGTGCTCTTCTGCGTCTCACATTCCAGACCTCCTGCAGTCCTCAGCCCTTGCTCAAGCCTGGTGCAAGATAAGGAAGGGGCTCAGCTCAAGTTTCCCTTAACCAGTCTCATCAATTCTTCACCGACTTAAAGTTGACTGTAGAATTCTGACCATTTACCACACCAGGAAAGGCTGAAGGTGCTTATGCTGCCACTGTCCCCTGCAGTTTCTTCAAAGTCGCCTAACTCATGACCATAGAAGTGATTAACTTCCAGGCAGGGCAGTAGAAATGTGTCAGCTCACTTAAAAAGCTTTTGAGACTGCTCCAACAGCACCCAGCCTGCTCAGGCTTTGGTGCATCCTAGTGGGAGGCAGGGGATGCCCAGACTCTGATGGAGGAGAGTGGAAGGATGAGCACTCTCACAGTTGGTAGGTAACTGTTCTGCTCAATGGTGCATGAGTTACAGACCATGAGCTGAGAGTTATGAATTAAAGAACTTGTTAGTTAGAAAGGGGATGAACTAAGTGGTGAATTCATGTGCAAAGGGGATGGAGCCTTTGTTTGTTGTGTTTTTCTTTCCCACTGAGCTGATGAGGAAAGTTTAACTTACAGAGCATCTTGTCCTGCAGATTTGAGAGCTCCAAACAGATCATGACATATGTGCCCTAAATCTTTTCTGTGGAAAGAGGAGACTTCATTTTGTTGTGTAACAGAGGTTCTGTTGGGGAACAACCTCTGTGTCACATCCATGAAGCAGCCAAGTTAATGCAGCCTGAGCAGTGTCACTGTCATTAATGTGAAAGCACTTCAGCGCGCTGCACCAGGCTGCACTCCTGACAGGCAAAGAACCACCTGGAAAAAAGCAAAACCAGAGAACATGACACTCAGATGGCACAGGTTTTGCATGTGAAGATTCAGCAAGATTTGAAGGTATAGAGGAGCAGCCATGCAGCAAACCCAAGGGATGTTTGGGCTGGCTGGGCTAGGAGAGCCCCAGAGGCTGCAGGAAAACACTGTCATCCTGAAAATCAGTGTACACTTGTTATTGCCAGTACCTCTGCAAACACCACTCACAAAGGCTCGTTCAAGAAATCTCTTCTCCACTGAAGAAGGCACGGGAGCAGGAGTTTTAGAATGCTTTGGCCTCAGAAGCCAGGCTTACACTTGTATAGCCTTTGTTTTCCAGGGTTGTGCTTTGGTCCTTCATCACCACTTTAATAAGGGAAAACACTGTTTTCTTTGGTTTTGCTGCAAAAATATATAGGATTTTAGAAATTTCTTCATTTTGTAACAGAGAGGAAAACCTTTGCTCCATCAGTTCCTATAGTAGCTGGCTCATAACTCATATAAATCCATAGATATTTATCCATGTCATTCTTGGGATTGCCATCACAGTGGGACCTTCATGTGTTACAGATATTCCTCCACATGAGTACAATACGAAAAATTCAGTGAACATCTGTAGGATTCAGGTGGATCTAACAGCTTTGTTACTAAGTGTGTTCCAGTTATTTTTGCTTATATACACTGAATGTACTATTTAAAGATTTAAAGACTTTTATTTAAATATATTTGAACTTATGTGTCCTACTGGAAAACTGTCATTCCTCTTGACATTCCCCAACCAGTCCAGAGTGCCCCCAGATTAGATTTGCAATGTTCCAGGGTTAAAATTCTTTTAGAGACATTACTTCATATCCCCTAATGCAATACATGACTTTAGGAAATTGTGCATGCATTCATTTGGATTTTGTTGGCTTTACTTGGTTAGGAGCATGTTATCCTTCAATCACTTTTGCAGTAATATGATTTACCTCAGCACAAATTTTCCACACAGAGGGAAATTACCCTACATAAATCTACAAAACATTGTGTCAGTACAGTCACATGTAACAAAAAGGGGTGAAACGTTGGACGTTCATTTCAAAGCCACAGGGAATGTTCCTGGCTGCAGGTATTAACCAGATTCATGCAACTATTTAAGCCAACAGACATAATCATGACTACTTCTCAAATTAATTGCATCCAGATTCATAACAGCACTTATCACAGAATTTTTTATTCTTGGCATGAAGTGGAACGTTTTTCAGCTGACCCTGTCCTAGAATGGTAGGATAATACTGAAAGTCTCAGTTCTCAGGAGCTATTATTTGTACACGTTTCATAAACTCAAAACTTTTACAAACATCAAAAGCTGCAGATCTAAATTAAGACATGGATCTTAATGGCTGAAAAATAGTATATTTTTTTCCCCCTCAGCATTCCAATTTTCTGTGTTCTTGTAAGTGCTTAATGTTAATTACAAGTAGCTTCAATACAAGCTTTGCATGTGAATCTCCTGTGGGTAAGTGGAAAAACAGATGACTTTCCTACAAGGACTTAATTATTTGTTATGCCTCTTGAGATACCATTTTCTTAGAATGACACTTGCAACTGATTCACCAAGCCAGACTTATTCATATTAATGTGTTTGAAGAAATCATATTTTATTTGAGTGTAAGCACTTCAGATTAACAAACAAAGGCTTAGTCACCACTTACATCTTAAGGGAAAGCCATGTATGGTCAAATCAAGTATGGATGAGTTAGTCCTGAGCAAAGTTTTATTTTCCTTTTCAGATTTCTGACAGTCTCGCAGTTCTGATAAAATAGTCCTACATTTTTTAAAGTATATTTTGTTCTTTTAATTATGAAAAAATATTATGATTAATAAGAAACAAGTTGAAGGCTATAAACTGTATACACGGGGGACTCAAGAAAACTTATCAACAGATTGACTTCAAGATACTGAAGTACCAAGCAGTTTTACCTTTAAAAAATCCACTTTGGTGGATCATCACTTAGATGAGAGGGTAGTGAAGCAACATCTGATTATCTCAACTAAGTTTTTGCTTTATTAATGTCATCTTGAACTTCCTGTGGCTTGAAGTGTCTCCCCACAAGGCAGAGATATACTAAAGATATTTTTGAAAGAAGTTAATAAACTCATTTACTGCTGGCTTTACTCAGCATTACTATGGAACAGTTTACACCAAAAATTAACCTTACTTCACCTCTCAGCTGTGGGGTTTCAATGCTGCAATGACCACCCTCCAGACAGATTTTGGTGCCTCATGAACCAAGGAGAGAACAATAACTTGATGTCTTTGATATCATGGTCCACTTCATTACATCACCAAACGTGCATGTTTTCATTATGCTTATTTTTAAATTTTGGCCTGCACATATCAAGGTATTTACAACACAGGTAGAGATTAAAAAATTATGCATTTTTCAAGCAGGCATGCATTTTATTAGTTTCTCCATAATTTTTGCTGGCAATTGAAAAAATCAAGCACTTTGGTTGACCATCAGCTGGATTTGTTATAGTGATTCCTCATAGTATTTGGTCAGTTAAGCCCTTAATAAATTATTGACTATTTTTTAGACTTTGACTAGCCAATTTTGATCTTTGTGTCTAAACAATAGGCAGTTTTCAATGACGTTTCTATTCAAGAAAAATGAATGGTGTCTTCAGCCTTCTTCAGTTTACCTTCCTTTTTAGCTCTCCCGTCTTGCCATGCTCTAAAAGTTAATGAAATGAGTGAATCATGGTCATCCCCTCTGTTTTCCCCGATGATGTTACACCTCAGGCTTTAACAGAATGAGCTTGGGGTTGGATATGGAAGACAGCCTGTCCAGATCTGTAATGGTTGATTCTTAGCAGAGATGTGAGATATTGCTGTTAGGGGTACTAATTATTTCTGCATGGCTACTGCCACTATAGCGGCTTCTGTATGAAGAAAATGTTTTACCTATATAGAATTATTAGTTTATATGCCCCCTTGAGGCATGATTGCAGTGGTTTTGGATCTGTCTGGTATGGGTAAAGAGTTCATTACTTCTCTTCTGGGGCTTGACATTTCCACAGTGAGCTAACTCTGCCTGTGAACTGCCCTGATCAATTCTGGGGCACACTTGGTTGTTGGATTGGTTTGAACCATCTGTTGTGTACTAAGCAGAGTGAAGAACATGCAGGTGATGGCTGAAAGCGTGTTGATTGTGGGGATATTATCTCCTGTTTGAGTGGCAAGAAGTGGTGAGGAAAGAGCAGCACACTGGTCTCTTGGGATGTGAATGGATCAAAAAGAAGAGGCTTGAAGGGTCAGCATTGCTTTCAGCTGTCTCAACAGCTAATTCTCACAGCACTTTCCTGCTGAAACTGCTTCAGACTGTTAGAAACTTAGTTTATGAAGTGATACTACAGAAAGGGAATGTGCCACTTCTCAAAACAGGATGTTCTCATGTTGTCAAAAAAAGTAATGTTACCAACCCTTCAGAAATAGGCTAGACTTCCACATTAATGCTAGATCAGGATTCAGCAAACCTCTTCAGCACAAGATGAAATTTAAGGTATAGTTGTGCTTGCACATCTTGCACTTCATCTTTAATCCTGTGAGCACGGAGACCTGCTGCCACTGTGGATACACCCAGATCTAAAGAGGACCGTGTGGGTTTGGAAGAGATCCCAGTCACTGGAATAAGACAATCCTCTTTCCTTCCATTTCTTAATTTCAAGTGACCTGAGCCCTGATGCACAGGGCTAATTGTGGATCCTAGAGCAATAGGATAAGGAAACTGAGCTCAAGGGATCAGCTAAGTTTGCAGCCTCATAAAATTATATTCAGCTGTTGTTTCCTTAACTCCCACAGGAATGAGCAAAGCTGGCTTGTTGACTTAGTACACTGAATTTCAAATCCCAGACAAAAGGCACTGTAGCCAACGATTAAGCCTCTTGCAATTTGAATGTGAAGCAAGGCGAGATCTTCACCTCTATTTTCTCTACATCATTACTTTCTTTTTACATAATATACAATAGCAACTAGCACTTCAGCCAGCATTTATTCTTCTATGTACTTTGTTAAAATCACTGAAAATGTAATATGTAACACAATTTCAATGGTCATTCCTGAATTTAAGTATTTGCCTAAAATAGTTCCTAAGATTTAGAATGTCATGCAAATAAACCTTTTTTATTTTCTCTAAAGAGAAGCTATTGGGACATCAGTCCCTTTTTTAGTGGGAAGTGGGAGTATTTAATTCTGTGAGACATGGGCTGCAAGCTGGTAAGATATGAGATGAAGATTATGGTCCTTTCAGATCACTTTCTCTTACTGCACATCTGTCTCTTGTCCACCATGAAGGCCAAATCAGAGGAAGGAGGCAGCTGCTCTTCCTTGACATTTTGAACCAGATGTCAGCAGAGAGCAGCATTTGCAAGTGGTGGATACAGAACAGGCTGGGTTTTGCACTGAGGTAGCACATTCTGAACCAGATCCTATCCCTGCTTTTGCAGATGCTGATTTTCAGTAATCTATTTTGCTCTGTTTTTAAAATTATTTTATATATATTTGCAGTTCATAATGAAGTTTATAATACTTGACAGTTTATCATGGCTGGGCTTGGATGATGCTGCGATTTTGAAGCATGTTAAGGAAATTGAAAAGGGGGACCTAAACTGGGAAAATAAGCAAATCTGATATCTCAGTGATACTTGCAAATTGGGATTGAAAACCTCTGTTCTTTCTTGGTTTTCAATACTTTTTTTACTCTGTTTTAACATTTTGGTGGTTAAAAAATACAATGGTCTTGCTGAACTGGATTTTTTAGATGACAATTTTTGTCTGGATTTAGGATTTTTAAAAATCCTCAAAATACCTTTTCAAACTCCTTTATACTTTCCATAGATAGTGTATATAAAATATGAAGATTAAAATATTCAGAAAATCTTGTGTTTTCTTGTTGACCTCCTTACAAAAATGCGTGTTCTTTTATCTAAATTGTGATTATTGCAGTAAGCGCACTTGCCTTTATAGTTTCCCACTATTAATTTTCCCAAAGCAGATAAATGCTTAATTTGCCACTTTGTGCACAATTAACTTTTTAATTTGTCAACTGCTTTTAATTTGCAACACTGCAGAAGCAAATATCCAAACACCACCTGATTTCTAATGAGGCGTGCTGATCTCGAGGATGCAGCTCACACTGGGGGCATAGTGGGGAGACAGTCCTTGCTGTAGATTTAATTCAATAGTTGTTTTCTTACTGTTAGGATGAGGGATATCCTCCTAGCTGTAGTTCCACCATACTAAAAGTCTGACTGAGAATTTACTGTTACAATCATGTATTGTGCAAGTTAAGTTAAATACAAAAGCATGTACCCACCTGAATCCTTTCTAAATCTAGGTGTCCAAAAGTCCACAATCAGATCTTTAAAAATTGTGGCTAGAATTCTGCTAGTTCTGGAGGCTGGGTTAGTTTGTGCACTCATAAATTAAAGAAAGTGCTGCTGCATGTGCAGTTCTGGGCAGATCTCTGGGCCTGGGCAGCTGTGGCTGTTGGAATTGCAGTACCACTGAGAGGTTAGAGGTGTTGTAAGAGTGGTCCAAACCCAAAATACTGTAGTAGAGTATAGGAGCCTTTACAGACTCTCTTCAAGTGCTAATGTTAAAGTAGTTTTTGCACCACTGTTTCTTTTTTGCCAGTGAGGCTTTGGGAAAATTGGGATGTTTTGTAATACTGAAAATTTCCTGTTAGCCTTATGTGTAGGCAGGCACCCTTTGGCTGGATAACTTTGGTATACATAGGATAATCATAGATTTACAGTATTTTTATGTAGGACATTTTAATTTTTTATTTTTTAGGCTGGCTTCTGCCTGGGAAAGTGTTATATGAATACATTTTGATTACATATTTAATGCCTGTACAGTGGTGGGAGTGAAAGTCTTCCTCCTAGGAACCTTGTAAGGAAAACTTCAAAGGCTGCCTTTTCCTGCAGGAAGTATTTGATACTGAGGAACAATGAAAATATGGGAATTTAGAAGAATAGTGGTTTTCCTTAAAATCCAACTACAGACCTGCTGTTGTTGGTGGAATCTCCTTAATTAGTTGTTTAATTGTTATTGTCTTGAAAGGAAACTAAAGGAGTGTTCATATTGTTCTCAAATACTGTATCAAAATCCTTTGAAATGGCAGGACAAGGTGAAGTTCAGGATTCTGTCTCTAATATTGGCAGGAGTAGAAACTATTTAGGGAGATAACACAAACCTGCCTTCCGCTGTCCAACTCCCTTGTCGTCCCCCCACATCCAGAATTATGGATTATGCATGTTTGGGACTGTAGTGCTGCCCTGTATCTGTTTGTGAACCTGCTGACCATGAACTTGTCTTTTCCCTTTTTGAACTTCCTCAAACCATCATCGTCCTCAGATACCTGTGTCAGGCAGCTCTAGAAGTTCATAATCCCCAGTCTTCTGGTACAGCTTATTTTTTGGATTCCTTGTTCTTTATACAGGTGATGAGGAAGGTAAATATTTTTATGAGGCTGAAAAGACAAGAATGTTTTCTTACAGGACACCTCAAATCCTGAATTTTTTAGGTTGGGTTAAAACCAGACGTAGGGTATTTCAGTCTAAATTCTTTATTTAAAAATTTTGAAGTTTGTCTATCAGTTTCTTCTTAATGAATTTTGAACTAATTGATCCCTTGCATCTAAACGTATATGAGAGCTGTAGGCATCTGGAGGAGGTCAGCTTCTCAGCTTGTGAAAAATGAGATTTTGTGTAATAGAACCTCAATTTTCATGAGTTCTGAGCCATGAAAATGGTCTGCATTCTGTGCACCATAAAGTATTTGACCAGTAAGGACCTGCAATCTGGCTTGCATCAAAATACTTGCTGCTGATAGTCTTGTTTAATTAGTAGGTGATTTGTGATAAAATTGAGAGGAGGAATCCAAGCACGGAAATTGAAGATGGAAGTATTTCTGGGGAGTGATTAGGGAGTATTAAAGCACAGTTTAGGAAACTGCCAATCTTCGTTAGTTCCAGTGTAACTTATTTTGTGTTTGTGTATTTTGCTCTCTCACCTCTTGTCAGAAAGCAAAGCTCTTTTTAGCACAGAAGTGTGCCATCCACTTTTACAGTCTTGTTCTCCACTCCTTTTTTAGATTCTTCTGACAAGTTTCTCTAAGAAATCTTCTCCATTCTAACTGTGAGACTGTGAAGAAAAGGTTTATAGAACAGTCAGCCCCTACTCCCAAAACCAACCTATATCTTTGAAGATAAAGTCTCCATTGATAGACTCAAATACAAGATAATTATTAAATACCACAGTCCTTCTTTACAGACAGGTTTGCAGTTGATCTTTTGGAATAACTTTTCATATTGGATTGCATGCTATCACACAGAAAATATAATTCATAGTGAATGAGGGCTCTTACTGAGGAAGATTCACTGATCTACTGGGCTAAGTATGATGACAGCAGACCAGTTGTGCAGTGCTATGTCTGAGGTAGAGAATAGATTAGTTAAAAAAAAAAAAAGCAGGCAAAAAAAAGCTGTTTAGTCTTGACCCAGGGAAGGGTAACCATGCAAACATCAAGCTTTGTTGTAGTGCAAAAAAATGTAATTTATAGGACCACATTAACATTTGGCCAATTTATACTTCCTCCAAGAATTCCAGATCCGAGTATCTCAATGTGACAGTCTTATGATGGAGATGAGGATGTGCTTGTCTATTCTGGGCCGTGTTGTTTCCTGCATCTATGAACTGCTGTGGGACAACTTTGTCCAAGATATGTGCAAGGAAGTGATTGTGGTCTCTGCCAGATAATCAGTAAATTTATTGATCTCTAGATAATAATTGCACACTGTTATCTAGGAGTAGGTAATCACTGCTCTGTTATCAGGTCCTCTCTCACTTTCTCCTATCTTCCTGAAAAGTGGCTGATCTTCCTGTTCTTTCTAATTAGGCTCTGAATAAAAACATGGAATGTTCATGGACAGCTTTGAGGCTGAAGATCTCTGAAATAGCCATACTGAGAATGCTGAGGTAGCTGTTACACCTGGCTCAGACAGCTGGCTTATCAGGAGAACTGCTTTTTTTTTTTTGGTCACAGGCCTGAAATCAGTCTTCAAAAGAACAGGCTGCTAAATGTGCATGTGCCAGGAGAAAGAAGTTATGGCAAATAAATACCAGGACAAGAAAGAAGATATGGAATAGAGTGACTTTTTTCACTATGTATTTTTTATACGAATAGTGCTCCCCCTGTCCTTCCTTTTGTGCAATGGAATTCTGGCCTGGAAGAGAAACTTCATGAATTGTGTATTGATCTTTCCTGCTCCTTTGGGAAGTGCATTTATAGCCTGGGTCTGCTGCTAGAGCAAAAAGAGGGTGGTAGAGATACAGAGACTTGTGAACAAAACCCTAAACATGCTACATCAGAACTGACAAGACAGCAGATCAGACTGTTCCCTGATCAAAACATTTGTCCTTATGGAAGTCTGGCAGTACTGTTCTGCACTCTTTTTCATTTTAACTAAGTGCCTTTATTATTCCTTTTTCAAAGCTTTAGTTAAATTTCAGTATGTCAGTGTGAAATTCATATAAATTAATTTCTTTCTCAGTTTGCACGTACCAGCAGCACAGAAAATGCCCTCAGAATTAGCCTTGTCAACCTTTTGGTCAGCTCAGCTGGCAGACCACTTCCTGCTGGGAACTGGAAGGCTGCCTAAACATCATACAGAGGTCAGCAACAATTAGCACATAATATTGTAAATCTTACTAAAAAAAAAAAAAAAAAAAAAAAAAAA
>VZTJ01003254.1:1008000-1070483 GCA_013397795.1 Orthonyx spaldingii | reverse complement strand
AAAAAAAAGAAGAAGAAGAAAAGGACAAAAAAGCCATGCAGACTGTGATTTTCAAATAAGCATCATTTAGTGATGTTGAAAATTTGTATTAAAATTTTCCATTTTATGAGAGCTGAGCTTTTGCCCTAAAAGGCAGAAAATCCCAATTCCTTTAAAATAAACTCTTAAGGCTGTTGATGGCTTTGCCTTGTGCAGGATTCATTTTGTCTTCTGAGTTTCTTTCAAGATGTAACAGCAAATGCTGATGTGCATCAGCTCTGCAGACTTGAAACAGAATTTCTAGTGGTCTGTAGGGCTAGTCTAGAGCATACCGAGGGAAGTCTTAGGATATACTACAAACAGTGTTAATAAAAGAAGAAATATGAGTTTTATTTTCTTTAAAAGTATGGATTTCACATACTTTGCTGGACAAGCTACTGATGTTGGACTCCACTAAAACATGCTATGTTGCAATTTTTGAAAAAAACAGAAGGAAGAAGCACATATTGGCAACAAATATGCAGTCAGGCCCCTGGTCCAGCTCTTGGGATTTTTTTTTTAAGAAATGAATGTCTTCCATGTAATACTCTGAAATTCTTCATGGGAAAGTATTTTGACAACATGTTGGGAAAATATTGTTGGTCCGCAGCTGACAATGGCTTTCTTTATTACTGAAACATGATCAAAACAGCAAATTTGACTAACTAGCCTGAAAGCAGACAGTTTTCATTCCACAGAACTTCAAGAGATTTTGAAAGAATGGAACTAGAAAAAATATGTTAGGAGAAGAGGAAATTTTAATAAGTTGTTAGTCAAAGATTTTATTTTGAGAAGCCAGTATCATAATCGTCCTATGGATGGTTATGGAGCTATTTGCCTCTATTTCTCAGCAACTCCAGAAAACCAATAGCTGTCAGAAAATGCCCTTTGCCATCTGTCATTACAGGTTATTCATAAACCTGATGCAATGCTGAGGAAGAGTCTGGGCAATCAGATGACTAAATGCCTGGTGCCTTAAATAGAAATATTAAATAATAATTAAAAATGTCAGCCATTAATGCATAAATACAACCATGCTCATAGAATTTTTTTCTCATTTTCATTTCCAGATTGCTGAAAAAATAGTGAGCTGACAAAGATATATAGCACTGATTGATTATTCATGCCCATCAATGTCCTCATTTTTCTGGGCTGGAAGATTCAAGCTGAAAGCAGAATCATGAATAATTTTTATATTCATAGAGCAAACTGTGTATTTGCAATCCAGTAGAAGGTTGCTGCTGTCGGCACAGATCACCCACAGGAAAACGGAAGGATCCAAGGGTATCTTGCTTTTATTATCCACACATTTGCCTCAGCTCTGGTCCCTCTCCCCCACAGTACTCAGTGTAGCTGATGTACAGGAAAGTTCACCTTAGAGGAACTAGGAGACACCAGCAACTTTTCACATGCAAGGAGATGATAAACAAACACCTACACACGTTCCCTCAGACAGAAACACTTGTGCAGGCACAGGGTAGCACCAACGGCCTCATCCTGTTCCCCTCTCTGGATGCTCAGGAAGAATGTCCATTAGTGGAAAATATAGACATAAATGTACATCATGGCCCCAGCAGCTGGCCCTTGGATCCTTCCAGCTCCAGTTGCCACCCCCACAGAGAAACAAACCTGCAAACTGGTCTTAGTCAGCCCCAGACCCCAGGCTCTCACCGGTAGCTGGCTTGGACCTCCTGGTCCCTCCAGCAGCCACTTGGTGATGCTGATCTCTCCAGCACCTAACCCAGACTTACAGCCACCTCAATTCCTGGCTCCCAAGCCTCTTCTCCTGCTTGCCACTGGCACATGCACCCAGAAGGTGGATACAGACTCCCATCCCTTCCATTGTGGACACAAAGACAGTAGCCCCTGTTGTGACCCATGGTCCCCACCTCAGCTGCTGGCACTGAAATCCACACACACACGAACATAGAACAGAGTCCCCTCCCTCAGGACAATAGTCAGAAATGGAGTTTAGTGACTGTAATGTGTCACATGCTCCTAGACAGTAATGCCTGATTTGGGCTTCCCCCATCTGCCACGGTGCTTCTGTGCTTCGTTGTGCCATAGCGGTGAGCCTTGAATCACATAACCTAAGACAATCTGTTTAAAAAAACCCCAGAAGTTAATTATGATTAATGTATTGCATAAATTCATATTGGATAATGATTTATAGCTGCTTCCTCTAGAAGGTGTATACAAAGGTCCCTGTCTGAGATACATTTATTTTTATGTAGAAATCTGACACATTCTCACTAATATTACAGGTGTATTCTTAAAGGATTTCACCATTTGAATCCATACAGAGGACGAGGAAAGCGGGGTTTTAATATCAGGAAGTAATCCTTGAATTAGCATGACAGACCAGTTCTGCATAAAAGCACCCAGTGAGAGACTGATCAGGGACTCATTTTTTTCATCTCCCAGGAACACTAAGTGTTTCTTTACTTTCTTTTGCTGACAATTTTTTAGTTAAATCCTGTCTGGGTCGCCTCTTTTCCTGTCTTGATAATTACTACGGGCATTTTCAATATAAATTACATCCTGCATTGCTGAATGCAATTTCAAATTGTTGGTCTAATTAAGAAGCCTCAGACTCACAAAACATTAATTAATCACGAAGTATCTGGGCAGTGTGTGTGCATGTGCGTGCTCAAAATAAAGCAGCTAGAAAATCTTTCCTTGGTAGTTGTGCTTTTTAGACAATTCATTATAATCATCACTAGTTCCTGAGTGCAAAAGCCACTGTTTTCCTGGCAAGTTTGCCCAGACAAAAAAATACACCCAAGTTCTCTGCAGCATCACATTCCCAACAGGCAGCAGGAGAGCAGCTTTGTTAGGTGGGATTGTTTTGTTCCTTACCCACTGCACAGCTACACACGCACACATGTGATGTCAAACACAGCAGGGTGTGCTGGGCCTGCCCTCTTCCCCTCACCCAGCAGAATAAAAACACTCATCTCCCTGCAACCCTGGGAATATGGGAATTCTTTGCTCTGGCTGCATCATATGCACCCTGCAAGTACAAATTTCTCCAATGACTAAGGGCTGTCTCGTCAGCCTCCAGTAACATACACCAGAAAAAGCAAAATGTTCAGGAAAGATGATGAACTATAATGCTGGGAAGAAAAGATTGAGTCTGAAAAACTGCCTCTAGGCTAAGTTCAGCAGAAAAGGATGAGGGTCTTTATAGCATTAGAAATAGAAGAGTAAGTTTGCTAGACTTGACCAGGACACACTTAACAAAGCCACAGTGCTAACTGGAGAAGAGTACAGGAGATGTGGCCAAGCTGAAAGTGAAGTCAGAGAAGAAACTGAAGTTGTACCTAATTTTGCCATTTAGTGTTGTTATTCACTGAAAATGATAGGTTTCTCATCCAAAATCTCATCCTTATTTTATTGTTATTTTGCTCACAAAGAGGACAATATATTACTGCAACTATGGAATTAATCTTCATTAAAGATGTTTAAAGTGGTTCAACAGCATGCTTTTCTTTAAAGCTGAGTGCAAGACATAACAAATCATTTGTTTTATGAACATTAGCTGTACAGAGATCACATTAATTAAAACAATGCAGACTCCTGTACTCACATCTCATATATAAATTGGTTTTAGCCAACTGAAATTGATATCTCAGTGCAGTACAATTAAAATATGAACATGAACATGTAGAGCAGTAGCAGAGGTGTGGCAGCCTCTGTGCTGCCATGTGTTAATGAATTTTAAGACCAAAGGTTATTTTTACTTGAAGGACCCTTTGTAGTTAAAAGAGAATGTATCATATGAAACCCATAAAATACGCCAGACCACTGTGAAATCACTGTATTTCTCACAGACCATCACAAATTCTCATCAGCCTTTTTCCCACCAAACAGCTTTTGATAACAAACAGCACCAAATGCAAAGTAAGGAACTGCAGACCTGCACTTAGGAACAGGACAAGGGGGAATGTTTTTAAACTGAAAGAGGGTAGGTTTATGTGAGATATTTGGAAGCAATTCTTTGCTGTGAGGGTGGTGAGGCACTGGCGTAGGTTTCTCAGAGAAGTTGTGGTTGCCCCATCCCTGGCAGCGTTCAAGGCCAGCTTGGATGGGGCTCTGAGCAACCTGGTCTAGGAAAAAGTGCTCCTGCCCATGGCAGGGGGGTTGGAACTGGATGATCTGAAAGGTCCCTTCCAATACAAACCATTCTGTGATTAATATTAGGAAATAGTTTTTACAACAAATGACCATTATGTAGAACTAATTTCAATTAGTTGATGTGTCAGGATATATTTTGCTGGTAAAAGAAAAAAAAAAAGGAGTTTTATTAAGCCATACAAACATCATCAACTGATAGTCTGCATTTTGTTTTAGGGAAGAAGGATGTCAAATTGGAAGAAGGATAAAACAATTCTAAGTCAGTCCGGGGAAAGAGAACAATAATATGCAAAAGGTAAATTAATTCTTTTGATGAAAAATGTTGGCTCAACATTGCCTCTAGGGACATAACTCCAGATTTTTACCCAAAGGGACATCTGGGATGGTAAGGCTTCTCCTCAAGAAGCTAAGTGGTAGCATCTAGTAGCCACTGATGCACAGAAGCAAAAACTCCTCAAAGAAGTGACCGCATTCACTGCTGAGTCACTTCAATTCTCTACATAAAATTCAGGCTACATTGAAGTTAATGAACACAAAGAAAGAGAGAAAAAAGAAAAGACCAAAACAACCTCAGAGGCCCAAGTCTGTGCAGTGGTGGAGCTGAGCCTCATTCGGTTCTCTGAACTGTCCTTTTGCCCCAGGTTTCCACCTACAGATCTTTCTCAAGCAGGGAAAGCACTTGTGAGGTGCTTGTATATGCACATGTTCTGTACAGCCTCTGAGCTGTTAAATCTGAAATCAGAAATACAATCCCCTAAGGCTGGAAATCCCAATAATTTTTGCACTGTTGCAGGTATTCAGATGCTCTGCACCAGTGGCTGTGTGATTGCCTCCATAAATAGCTAATCAGACCCGTTACACTTAATAAAAACAAGTCAAAGTTTAAGTCACTGTGGAATACTCAAGCCTTTGGCTTCAATGCATGAATGCGTTTGAAAGGAGCAGGCTGTTACAATAAAAATACAGATTTAGCTACTAGCTGGTTTTTCCAGGGAAGAAAGCATGACAGAGCACTTTGGACTTAGAAGTTTAGATGGATTAAAAGAACAACTTTGAGTCTTGTCTTTAATGTCAAGTAATGTGGAATTTATAAGGAAATTCAATTAAATAACAGATACAGAATGATCAGACTTCAGTCATGACAGCAACAAGCTCCTGCAGTGCTTACAATAATCATTTATTCTGTGCCATGCTCAGGTCTGATTAGAAATTGAAATGAGAAAGCTCTAGTTCAGGATTATACTCATCACGATTATTTCGCTCCTGTGCTCTGAATAATTGCAATCTTCCCAGTCTCCACACTTGGAATTGTGTTTTCTTGGAATTCAGATGGGAAGTAAGAAAGATATAATGGACAGACAGAACAGATTTATCATTTCAAATTCCCCTTGCTACCCATCTGTCCTTCTCCATTGTTAAGTGGATTTTTGCCTCTCTTCCATCAATTAATTTTGCCTGGTTACCTGTCTGCTTCTCTCACCACCACCTTTATTCTTTCCTCCTGATTCCAGAGCACAGATGCTGAATAAATGCCTTTATCACCAGGTCTTTCTAGTTCAGTGAGACAATATGAGGACCCACCAAATATTTATGAATTATACTCAGCTATTGTGGTAATACACAAGTACAACAGCAGCTCTTGGAAGCAGCAACTGCTGACCCTTGCCAGGCAACTCCGAATTCCACTTAGGCAATTTTACATGCCAAGAAATAAGTCACAGTCTGTTGCACATGTAGGTTTGTGTACAGAGTCTGCCATTCACACAAGTGTTCTATCTAGCAGTTTACTCTATATACATCGTATTTACAGAAAGTGTACAGCTGCATTTAGGCATCCAGTTAATACAGACTACAAACTAAAATTCCATTTCGTATGTGGTATTTCCTAAATAATAAAAAAAACCCTGACAAACTCTCATGTTTTGTTAAACATGTTTCCTCTTATTTGATTTACATTACAATAAAGCTGTCAATATTAGTGCAGCACTTAAAAGGTTTCCTGATCTCTCCTACTCCTGGAAGCCTCAGTCTGGAATATGAAGCACAGCACTTGCATTAGTATTCACTGCGTGCATGGCAGCATTGACCTTGTGCCTCAAGTGGTTTTAATATTTTAGAGACATGAGGATTAAACTCCATGGGAACATAGAATGAATAGTGGCAGGGCAGTAAGGGATGAATTAAAAGAGGTAAAAAAAAAAAATCATATCCTATGTGATCAGACATCTAAATTAAAGTAATTTTACTGTCAAAACAATCAGTTAACTATCCAACAAGTAATTAGGCAAATAGTGTCATTATTCTTTAAATCTCTCAGAGAATGTTTGATGTGCTTAGTGGACAGCTGATAGTGATAAGGTGATAGTGATAGCTTAGAGGATAGCTGATGGCTGTGTTCAGTTCCTCCACTACCTGCTGTTTAATCCACACTATGCCAAATGTCACCACTTCATGGGATGAGGGACCTGGATCACCACAGTCCTCAAGCAGGCAGCAAATATCTAATCAGTAAGGTGGAACTTTTAAAGCAGATATAGAGACATATTTTAAGTTCAGAGTTTGTCTTTCACCCCTCTAACTTCTTGAATCTGCAGCTTGAAACAGGGATAAGAGCTGGCTGAGCGGCTGGTGTGGCAGAGAGCAGCCCTACTCCTCTGTGTCACATCTTTGGTACAACACTAACACAAGCTGGAAGGCCCTGAGATTCCATGAAGTCATATACAGTGCATGGTGTATTCTGGTGTTTTAAGTATTTTTTGATGTTTTAGTGTGTTTTAGCATGTTTTATCAGGTTTATCAGAACATCTATAGCTTTTTTGTGTTTGGGGGGTTCTTCTGTGCTTGTGTGTTTTTTACCTTTTTTTCCATTTTTCAGTGGTTTTAGCAGTACAGTTTCTTCCTTTTACTTTTTTCTAAGCTTCTTAGAGGCAATAAAAACAGCAGGGAAGTGAAACTGTCCTCTGGCTACATCAGGCTAATCATCAATTAACTCCTATGTGAAGATGAGCCAGTGTATTTTCCCCAAGATACTACCAAAGCAACAGAGAAAAGCAGAGAAAACATTTTCAAGAACAGCATATCTTTTAAATTTATAAACAGAAATTAACATCTGTTTCTTATTTTTCACCTCTTGTCTCTAGCAAGTGTTTATAAATCTTTCCCTCTCCAAATGACTGGAAGGAACTTGGAAACAAGAAAGTCAAGTTAGAACCTAGGCAGAATATTCTCAAATTACAGATAACCGAGTGAAGAGTCTGATCTCATGGTGAAACCAAAATTGTTTTGTCTGAGAACAGAGATATAAAATTGAATTATTTGGGATCCATCACAGTTTGAGCTCAGACAGTAAATTTAATGTAGAAAATTAAGAGTAATTCTGCTCTTACAACTGTGTCAGAGAACAAGGTAAGTTATAGTAAAAGCTTATAGATACTGCCTTTGAAATATTTGCTGGTATGGAGATAGGAAGGAACTTGCAATTCCTACAAGAAATGAAATCCAAACCAAATCAACTCTAACTCAATTATGTTCTTTACCCCAGGATTTTAAAGAGCTCTGGAAATTCTGGCTTTAGCCCATCACTGGTGAGAATCATCCAGTCCCACCCTGGGAGCTGTGGTTCAAAATTCGAACAGAACTAGAACATCTCCTTATGGACTTGTCAAGACTTCAGCCAAATATTCTGATAGTGTAGTAAATAGCCAGTATGTCATGGTTCTTGTTTTCAACTGCAATTCTTTTAGCTAGAAATATAATGGAATTGCTATACCACTGTGCAAGCCCAACTTGTCTAATAAATTAAATACTCCAAATGAAAATTAATGGATTTTTGATCCACTGTAAGAAATTGTTTCTGTAAGTCAGAACTCAACCTGCTGGGCTGCTGAGAGCAAAAAGTGCACTTTGGTAACTGAGATGAGTGATCACTTGTCAGGCACTAACATTGTTCATGTGAGTTTTCATTCTCTAACAGATTCTCCAGGGAATTGACTTCACCAACCCAAATTACAGGATTACAGGAGCACCATTTTGCAGAGTGCCTTTGTCTCCCCCTTCACTTGGTGAACATGAATAAAACTAGGTAACTCTGAGAACAGTCAGCCAAGTAGTATAACCCTGGGAGCTATCCTGCAGTTGGACCTGGAAAACTTCTATGCCATGTGTCACAACCCACGTGTCTATGGACTCCTCAGAGCACCAACAAAATGTGCTGGTTTTCTTGCAAGCAGGATCTGAACAGATGAACTTGCTGGGCTATTATGCAAATAAGGACTTGCAATTTCTTAAAAACAATACCATCATTTTCACAGTGTCATTTTTAAGACTTCTGCTGCCAAGGCAGTTTTCATAAGAAGACATGCAATTTGTTAACCATTCAAAATCCTTTGAAGGGTACACAGCACTTGTGAGCTGTGATCATGTGCTTTCCTCTCTGGTATTTTCCATCTGGAAATTTCCTTATGCATTACAAAGTAGGATATTTCAACACTCAACCAATTTTAGAGAGAGGGAAAAATCAGTGTTCTTAAAAATGAAGTGATGCCTCATTGACAATGAGTCATTACAGTAATCAGAAATAAACTGAGGCTCCCCTGTCAAGTCTTTGAATATTAAAATATGCTGCCTCTCTGTATTAGAAAAGGACTTCTTTTGTTAGTGAATACTTGTTGTATTCAAATTCTTTTACAAGCTGTAGATAAACCTTACAATGCAGTGTCGAGACACAGTATTTTAATCTCCTTGGTAGGGATGAAATAACAGCAGTGTAGAAATTTTAGGCCATCTGGCCATGATCACACAGTGAACCTGTGTCAAGAGTACAATAGCTCATCTGATTCTCAAGTTTGCAGCAATGACACACAAAATCTACCCCAAAAAAGGTCTGGTGGGCCTGTTCAGATGACCACCTACCCATAACATCGGTTATTAAAACAAACCAGCCTCCTCAAATTGGAGGAACAGAACTGGCTGTTTGGGAAGAACAGATGTTTTGCATTTTTCCTACTGTCCTGCTTCCCTCCAAAGCTAATTTTCTTCACCCACTTCTCTGTTCCCTCTCTCCTCTCCCTCCCACAAATCTGCACCTTTTGGCTTGAGAAATTGGGAAGAGCAATACTTCCATTTGGGGGTATATATGTCTCTCAGGGGGCTTGTCTGTTTCTGCAGAATCACAGGCCAGAGCAGAGGCTGCAAGGGCCAACACACAGCTTTATTTCAGTTTTTAAAGTAGCTGTTTTGGATTCCAAATCCAAATAAGGAATTGGTCCAACTGGACATCTCTGTTCAATCTGCCCAGCTGGATATCTGCCCAGCTGGCTATCAGAGTTGGAGAGCTCAGGGAAGACTCCTGCATGACAGTTGTAATTCAAACATAAAAAAAGAAAACCACACACAGTTGCATGTGAAGTAGAAAAACGAATAACACAGAGAATATGAAAATGTTTTAAAATCACCCCAATTAAAAATATATGCAGTTATAGGATCACAGAAAGGGAGATGAGGCAGAGAAAAATAGGTGCAGAAACACTTAGAATTCTAGTACTGCTCACAAAACAAAGATGATGCTGTTCATCACAGAATTTGATAATGAGTATTGTAAAGGTGATACATCAGGAGCTTCTGTCTTGCCAATCTCATAGCCAAATTACCAAGACCGACACTATGAGAGTTTTCTGAACATTCTGGAGAAAGCGCAGACTCCAAGTTAGGCTTAAAAGAGAACACACCACTTCCAGTATCATTTGGTTACCTCTTTCACCCACTACTGATAAAGAAGTTTCCCTGATAAATCCACCTTTGCACATACAGCCTTGCTAAGTTATCAGTGACTGAAACTGAAATATTCTTACTTGGGTAGGATTTATAAACACCTGTCCACCCTGAGAGGATATAAGGAGTCTGTAGCCTTACCACCAACCAGCAGAAAACCACTGAACAACCTGTATATTTTTGCTGCACCTCCCCAGTGTTACTTTGTCCCTTTGATGTACTGCTGAACTGAAACACTGGAGAAACACAGCTAGAACTGGCAGAGTGGCCCATCATTTAACACAGTAAGAGAGCTGATCTCAGCCTGGGCCAGCTAATAGCAGTTCCCCCTTGGGAACCACTCCAGCAGTCAGAATCAGTAAGGCAGGATGGAGTCCTACCAAGAGCACGTTGCCCCCAGCCATTGGCAAGGACATGGTAAAGCAGCTCTGCTCCATTTGGGCTTTGCAGAGTGCCAAGAATCTTTTGTAGATGGGTTGCTCTGTCTTTATGAGAGGCTTGAAACACGGCAGCCATGCAGATGTGCCTTAATCCAGGAGAGAAACTATATCCAGAGTTTCTATAAGTCATAAAGTTCCAGGGTAAACTTCTTTTAAAAGGACAAGTTATTTTTGTAGCCAACAATGCTGGTGACTGCAAAGGTTGTGTTAACAGTAAACAAATTTCCAGGTCTTTGAGTGCTCAGTAGTTCCGACTCTAGCCTCTAGCATAGTGAGGCACAAAAACAAAATGACAAAACAAGAAATGACAAAAGTAATGTCCTCGTTTGAGAACACACTGTTTATCTCTGATAAAATCTGTACTGTGCTCTCAGAACAAGATATCTGCTGGAGATAGAAGTGTGTTTCATGGGTGTCAAAACATGATGCAGAAAGAAAACAAGAGTCCTACAATCGAATGAAAAGAAGCACCAATTCATAACTGCTCTCAGTGCTCTAGGATAAGAGATTGTCTCTAGATATTGTCAATAGATTTATTACACTTACACCAAATACATATATATTTGAACATATATATATATATATATACTTTAAAGGATCTCTGTAGTTTGGCAGCTTTTGTTGAGATTTCTCTGGAAAATATACTTGTAATATCTGGTACATAGGTTTACACCAGAAACACAGGGACAAGACTTTCTAATCCAGTGATGTAACAGTGCTCAGCACTGAGCTGAGTGCTCATATATTAAAAAAAGTAGATACAGTCATAGCAAATTACTTCTGAACTTCTTTGAAGCTTATAAAACTGCTATTACAATCCGAAGAAAGCTTGACAAGGTTCATCAAAGATTCATTGCTTGTTGTTGTAGACTTCAAATGATGAATGAGAGAGGGTACATTAAAATTCTGCTGCTGCCACTACCACTTCAGGAAGCTTTTGGAGGATAAATACTGCTTCTACTTAAAGGCAACAGGTTTTGAAAGAATGAGTCATATTTTCCAATACAACTTAACAATCTTATTTAATAATTAACATAAAGGGACACTGCCTGCTGTCATAAGGCAAATCCATGATAGAAAATACAACAGATTCCTCCACAGATATTCAAAGCCAAACACTGGCTGCTGCTGGGAGTATGGCAGTGCTGTGGATGACAGGCAGGACTGACCAGCTTTTGTTTTCTCCTGCAGACCTTGCTAACTGCATTTAGGCTTTCAAAGCCAAAGAGTCGAAGTATGAGCACATTCAGGGAATATCTTTGACATCCCTTGAAAAAAGGCTCTCAGATGACCTGAGGTGGCACGGCTTACAATGACTCCACAGCAGCAACTCTGAACCTGCCACCAGCACTTGTCAAAAATGTATTCTGAATTAACATGTTAGAGATACAGCTTCCTTTTCTTGTTCACTATAATCCCATAAGTAATGTTACTGTTTGGACCTGCTTTATGTGGCAGATAAGATACAAAAATAACAGAGGAGCACTTCCCTTTGTTCATTATATTAACAAACAAGAATTTATTTAGCTTCTAGTTGGCTTGTGTATGTGCATATCAAGGAGCACATAATTAAATACCAAAGTATTTAAAAGCCTATAAATAGACAATAAAGGGGATATAAAATCCACCTTAGATTCCTTTGGAGTTTATCTCATGCAGTGTCTTAGACAATATAAATATGTATAAACACGAATTTTAAAAAGTCTGCTTCAGGGTTGAACTTGAGGATCTAGAACCAAAATGTTAGGTGGCAAAATTCAAGGGTGATATAAACTGTAGTGGAAGAAATGGGTTAAAACAGGCCTAATGCTTCCCAGCAACCTGCACGACTGCACACCATGAAAGTTTACACCAGCACCTGTAAATGGGACATGTTCCTCTCTGTGAACACAGCTTTGCTGTTCTGCAGCTGGGCTATACCTACAAAAATATATTATCCTTTGTTACATTGAGGCAATTTCTATGCTGTTGATCTAGTCTAACAAATTTGTGCCTAAGCACATTTAAACAACAAACTCCTGTCCAAATGCGGCTTTATTCATACTTCAGGATGAAAAGGATGTCTATCAAAATAGCTGATTTCCATTTGTGCCCAGTTACAACTAAACTTGGATAATTTTATTCTCCAATAAATGTCCACAAGCAGATGAAGGATTTGGATTAGAAGCAGTGCCACTGTTTTAGTCTGAGCTTGCACTGGGTTTGCTTCAAATGCAGCACTGAAAGACGAGTGAAACAGGATCCACTGTGTGATAAAGGAAGAGGATAAAAGGGTAAAGCCAAAACGAATTAGAAGGGTGCAAAATGCTGAAATGGGGAGCTGTTCTGATCACTTTATTCTTTACATTTTAGTGCTTTCTGTCAGCATCAAATTACAGCACAAATGCATTCAGAGGCTGAAGCACACTTCAGCTTGTCAGTAGGCCCTGAGGCTCAGCAACAGCCCAGGTCAGGTACCCATCCTGGTGGCAGTGGAACAAATGCATTTTGACTAATTCCATTGAATTCCATTGTTTACTCCCATGAGAAAAAGTACTCATTATTTAGGATTATAATACCATCTAGACATGTAATCGCCAATTTCAGCTGTGCAGTACCAGGCATTACTCAGAGAGAGAAATGCCTCCCTCTCACAAGAGCTCATAGTCTGAACTGACAAGACAGACAAAATGAGGGAGAAAGGAAGGGCAAGCACCTCCAGTTAGGAGATGGTGAGCTGAGAGATTTAAGTGTCTGCCCAAAGTGACAAAGGAAGGGGCAAGACCTGAAATCTGATTTTCTCAGTTCTGGTTACTCAATATGAGAACTTCATTTCTTAGAGAAGGATTTCTGGTTAGGTGGTTAGAGCATGTACCCTGCAGTTAACAGAATTGAGTAGACCATACTCAACACTTTCAAGTGCCCAAAGTATTTAGGAGTCTAAGGCTTCATCTGTTGGGAAAATGAATCTAAAAAGCAGCAAGTGAGCAAAGAACACATCAACTATTCTACATCAGCTTCCTCTGTGGGAATTTCCAGTGCAAACTACTTGTACTGAAGTCTTGGTATGGGGACAAGATTTTCACTTTCACGAGGTTTTCAGGATACTAAGGAAATAGCCAAATATTTGTGAAAATTAGACTTGCACTCCGAAGTCATTTAGGAGTTTTCAAAACTTTTGTTGGTGTAGAGAAGTTAATAATTTGAAACACAGTTTCCAATCAAGTAGATGTTCTGAATTCATGGCCATTTGAAGACAGAATCTGAGTACTTGAGTGAACACATGCATAGAAAACAGATCTTCCTTTCAGAGACAAAATGAAAAAAAATACCCCAACCCCCTCCAAAGTAGTAAAAGCTGAAGCTCAAGAACAGGTCAGTGAAAACTGCTCTTTCTTGATTGCATCTTTCAACGTGGAGAGCTGTGTGCACCTGCAAATGGCTAAGAACAGTAATGCACCGTGATGTTCTTACCTTATAAAAGGGCAAGGGATCCAAAGTGACACAGTGGGGGTCATCTGCTCCTTGGGAAAGGTGGCTACAGGACGAGACATTTCTGGGCAGCTAGGAAGGTACAACCAAGCTTGTATTTGCTCCTATTCTTGCTGAATTGTTGTTCTTGACAATGGAAGCATTCAGGTGGGCTTTGATGGCTCAGCGACCCACAATTAACGACATCAAACCTAGAAATTTCCTTTGGGCAAGAAGGCTGTCCAGAAATTTGGTAAATAGTCTGCCATGTTTGCTGTATTTTGTAGTTACATTTCATTTGGATTTTTTGTAATGCATTTAAATTTGCTATATACTGAGAGTCAGGTAAGGCCTGAAAATGTGTTAAATATATTTTAGAAAGGAACATGGATTCTTATTCCAAAAGAAGCAAACATATGTATTGCTAAAGCTACTATTAACATCACAATTTTCACCTTCAATAACTGTAAGAAAGAGAAATTATCTGAAATGTTTAGAAATAACTATGGTCAAACTGCATTCCTGTTAACTACTGCAGCCTGATTATCTTTGGTCTTGTAATTTATATTGCTTTTTACAATAAGCAAAATACTGTATTATCAAAAATTAATTACAGATAGAACACAGAAAGAAATACAGAGAGAAATCCTGCTTTGCTTGTACTACAAGACTTGTACTATGTACTACTTGTACTATTAAATGCTTGGTACTTTATATTACTATGCACAGGTGAGATCCCTAAGACTGGATGACTTCTATGTCATATAAGATGTTTCCATAAGTCTTGGGGTCACCTGTAGGAATTGTTCTTTCTGTTTCACACTACTGATTAGTGGCTGCAAATCTGTATAAAAAGACTGGAACTGTCAGAACAGTGGGACAGGCAGATTTCTTCAGATCTGTCAGCAGACTGGTGATATTAGGGATAATTTATAGGAAAAAAAGGAGCAACATTTCTTCAAGATTTAGACTATACAAGACACTTTGGCTTTTAATGTTTTATTCCGTTGCCGTAACATATTACTCAGATATGGGGTCTCATGTTAGGAAAAAAAAAAATTTAAAAGCACGTTACATTCCTCAGTTTTACTGAGAGTTTGACTACACAGAAAGTCATGGAGTTGGGCCACAGAAGTATATTTTCTCATACATGGCAAGTTGGCCAGCAATTAGAGGTAATAAAATAACTGCTTTAAGTGTGCAAGCACTAAAAATATTTATAGAACTGTGGCTTATGAAATTGCATCAGAATATTGTCTGCAGCAAAGAACTTCCTTCTTTGGTTGAGGTGCACCACTGAAACACATCATCAGAATTTTGTTACAGCATATTCACAGGTTATCTGGGAGAAAAGAAGGGGAATATTGTATTTCATGGGAGAATTTTCCCTCCTTCCCACCTACAACTCCATTACTGTGCAGAACAAAAATAAATCAGAATAATGTGTTCATGAGCAATGAATGATCAAAAAACTCACCAGAGCAGGAATCTGGTCTGAGATTAGCAATGTAAACTGCAGCATGGATGGCAGACTAATATCTGTTGCTTCCCAAAGAATAATAAAAAAAAAACCCCTCTCTGTTTATTTTGACGTTTTCATCTCCTGTTCTATTTGTAGCAATGCAAGGTTTAACATTTTTGATAAACTATACTTATTGCATTTGTTTGGGGTTTTTTCTATTCTTGATTTCCACCAACTTCTTGGTAGAAATTGTGCAGTGGTAAGTGGGGCTCACATGAAACAAAAGATATGATTTCCATCAACTTCCATGCAGCCAGATGTTTACCAAATTGGTATAACTGTGATAGTCTGGCATGAGCATTGAAATGTTACCCTTAACCCTCAAAAATGCAGGTTCCCTTTCCATTAATATAAATCAGTTAAATGGACGTGGTTTCAAGATCTAAAGAATGGGATCCCTACTAGCAAAGCCCTGGAGACTTTCCAGTGGGAACCTATTTCCGGTGTAGCTCTAAAGGAATGGACATTAAATGGAAACATTTTTGTTTCCTTTTGTTTCCTGTTGGAAACAACAAAAAAGCCTCCAGTAAATTCAAGGGTTTTGGATCATGCGCTATGGCTTTTCAAATTTTTTGGCAAAAATACCTGTGTGGAGATGGAATGGAGGAAGGAAAAGCAATAGATTGCTAATACCCTTGCTAATAATGTAGGATTACTCATGACCCCAACAACAGTGCCGGATCATAACAACCTCAGAGCAGTTTCTGTAAGGCGTAGGTTGAAGAACTTTTTCCTCCTCATTCAGTGGCTTAGTGCAAAAGGAAGAGTATGGCTCAAGGAAGCAGATGGAAAAACATTTCTGACAGCTTAAGTACAGTTAATTATTTGTAGGCGAAGCATTCTGCTATCAGCACTGATTTGCTGTGTTTGAAACTGAAACAGTCAGAGCAGCAACAATTTTATTCAGCATCACTGCAATTACCTGACTATAAATAGGACACCTTGCCTTTCATCCCTTCCAGGAACATGCAGCTAAAGGCCAACACGCTGTGTAGATACCCCTTTGGGAAGCAGCTCATGCAGGTCTCATCCTCTCCCATTTTTTTTTCCACCTCTTACCTTTTTTCCTTTAAGCAGAATCAACAGTTACAGGGAAAAAAAAAAAAAAAAGAAAAAGTAGAGTACAACGTGTATAGAAACAGTTCACAAGGTAGGTATCACCTTTTCCACTTCACAGATGGTGTGATGAGAAAAATGAATACTCCTTTAAGCACGTGCTCATTGCAGATCTGCTTCTGAAGCAGAAAAGGGTGATGACGTGTTTTCTTATGTCTTTTCTGGGATTTATCCGTACCATTAGAGCATGTGAGAGAACTCTGCTCCTAAGTAATGACATTCACTCTTCCAGGAAAAGAGATAGGAAGAAAACAGACTTGGAGAGGAAATCTCTAGCCTCCACTAACCAACAAGGAGGAACTAGAGACAAAAGGTAGATAGGTTATTTCTCCCTTAAAAGTGTGACACAGGCAAGACATTTCCTTGTGACCAAAGATCACAGCACTTTTTTCTGTTCTTCAGCAACAAATATGCAGTTTACTTCCCTTGCTTTGGTTAAAGCAGAATCACAGAATCTCCTGAGCTGGAAGGGACTCACAAGGATTACAGAGTCCAACTCCTGGCCCTGCACCCTGAATTCAATGAAAGGGTAAGTATCCTAATATAAATCACTTTACATCAACTTTAAGATTTATCTTGAAGAGAAACAAAATGCTATTAAGAGTTGTGTTTTTGAATAAGTATTATTGGAAAGAACCAAGACTGTTAGCTTTCATTGTCCATTCATAGCAAGGACTAGTTAGAGTAAGATACTCTCCAGAATACTCTGAACAACTGTGAGAATCTACTTTTAAGAAAGATTAATTTGACTGGAAAGATAACAGAGAAATTCTTTAAAGAAGACATGGAGAATGGAGAGTTTTCTATGGGAGGACAAGAGACAGCTCACTTTTAACAGAATGGAGGGTGAAAAGGACTTCTTTCTCTACATATTGAAATCTTAAGTAGAATGAGAGAAGGTGTAGTTAGGCTAATGTTGGCTCAAAAGCAAGTGGAATAAATTATCTGAGAATAAATTTACTCTGGAAATGCAAAAAAAAAAAAAAAAAAAAAAAAAAAAATTTTTTTTTTATGAACAAGCACAGGAAACACTGGCAAACACTNNTTTTTTTCTAGTACCAGAGCAGTGAAATCCTGGAAATACTTGCTCAAAGCAGTAGTAGGATCAAATCAAATGAAATGTTCTGCTTTCCAGTGGAGTTCCGTAAGTATATTGATGAAGTGGCCTGAAAGAGAGAACCTCTTTCAAATAACCCAGCATGTCCATTCAAGCATTATGTCCTTGAAGTCACCTGAGGTTACATTCAGAAGACCTACACACATAATTGCTTCTTGTGCAAAGTCAAGAATTGCATGCCAATGCCAGTTAAAAAACTCACAGAGCTTCTATTCAGCCCTGCAGGCAAACAATTGACCTGCTATCAGTCTAACTCATGCCTAAATCTCAGGATTTGAAAATCGTGTGTTGCAGGCAAGAAGTGAACATACTTTCACCCATCTAACCTCACAAAATTCCAAGCTTTTCAATGAAACTGACTTTAAAGCATGTATTTGGAATATAGGAAACCTGAATTAATTTCTTTTCAACTCCTATGCAGTCCTAGAAGATGCATGGAATGATTCAGTCACCTGCTCAGAGATGAAAGTTTTATGAGGTAGCAAGACATCTAGTAGTTATTCACTGTGATTTGTTCCTGTGAATCCAGTTCCTATCCTTCTGTAGGACTAGATGCTTTAGTTAGGATGCAGAGAAGAAATTCAGTTACAGACAAGCATCAGCTCTTCATGAGTTGTGCATTAATTACTCCCCAGCAGCAGAGCTTTATCAGTTAGCTCTGTAATGATCCAGTGAAGTTTCTTAGCTCAGGCTCACTCCAAGAGAACACATCTGTATTGCCTGCAGGGTCACTGTGAGTTCAGGAGTAGTGCAGCCACCTCTGTTGGCTTTGGCAATCCAAATCTATGAACCATCAGAGTTCAAATTAGCTTCCCAACATCTGATCTGGCAGCCTTATGCTTCCCGAACTGGGAATACTACATGAAGATAAAATGCATCCAGTAAGAACTACTGAAAATTAAAGAATGAAACTATTGTAACTTAAAGAGTGCCAACCCTTGGGACAACTTCACCATATAAATGATGTTAGAATGACCCCAGTGCACGTTTGCACAGGCCAGCTAGCTCCATTCCAAGCAATGCCCAGGCAGGATTTGGGAGCTGGCAGGGTCCAGGAGCAGACAGTTTGCATGCAGCCACTGTGCTTTGCTGATTAACAGGATTTAATTTTGTTAACGTAGTCAGATCAAACCAGAGTGAGTCCTGGCACTGTAGGCACACAGTAACTCCAGCTCCATATGGAACATGACAGGGATGGGATGACTCAGCAGCCATTGTGAGACTGCACTTCTCCTGCTGAAGTCCTGTGCTCAGACTAAAACCACCTCAGAGCTTGGTACAGGATCAATCTATTGGCTCTCAACAGCCAGACCAAATGTGGTCAGCTGTGAGCTCCTGATAACAAGACCAGCTGTGAACAGGCTGAGGGACAGATGGGCCTCTCCATGCTGTTCTCTGCCAATCTCTGTAAAAACCTACCTTATCAGCTCATTCCCAATGCAAGAGCCAAGCAGTGTCTGTGCATGCTCTGGTGTTAGTCTCGAGCTCACAGCCTTGCCTATCACCCACGGCACCAGTGACTTTGAGGGAATGAGTCTGGTTCACTTGGATCAGCACTGAAATGTATTTAGCAGCAGTTCTGGACACTTGATGCCTTTCACCTGTCAGTCAAACAGATTAACCTAAAATGTAAATAGATTGTGAGTACTTATGTAGATATGTATTTATATATATATAAATGTATAAAGATATGCAGTCCATATAAATGAATTTGAATGAGAATTATATGACAAAATTTTAAAACCTTTAAATTATAAAAAACTGAACATCCTTCAACAGGAACCTCATACAAGACAAAGACATTTTGTAGATTTGTTCCAGCTTAAATTCTACAGCAGAAGTAAAACTGTAAAACAGAATTACAGACCACAATTAGCTGGTCCAGTATTTGCTATCCAGCATTGGGATGAATATAAATAGCTATGTTACAATCCTCCTTAAATATATGCAGCTTTTACCTGGTCTGGGGTTGTTGTGGTTTTTTTTTTGGTCAGAGGAACACTGTTCTGCTAAGTGCTTGGCCTGATTAGGTTAAACCCAATGTATTTCTACATCTCACTGCATGGTGTTGGTGCATCACAAATGAAGTACAGAAATATACTGGATGTTCACCTGCAGGAATAGCATACAGTTAGAATACAGAACACTGAAACTGTAAATTCTTTTGTTATTGTTTTGGTTAGAAAAAAACCCCAACAAACCAAAATCACTGAAGCAGTTCCATGAGATTTGACATTCCTGTTTGACTAGTGTCACGCAAATATCCCTGCAGGACAGTCACACATCTTATCTGAAGTCCACTCAGTGCTCGTTTTCGGACTGTGTTGTACAGCTCTTCTTTCTGTGTAAGGTCATCTTGTCCTGTGCTTCTTCAGTCCAGAATAGTCCTTAAGTAAAGAAATGTTGCTTCCTGGAAGACAGTAGGGACTACAGGGATTATAGTTTTAATGAATCCACTAAATCAAGCAGCATTATCCCTGGAGAGGTGAATAGTTGTATAATTTGGCCCATGTGGTTGCAATTTTTTGTTTGTTTGTTTGCTTGGGTTTTGAAAACCATTTGCTGCAATATATTGAGAAACAGGAGACAAACACAATTAACTCAGCCATTCTCCCATGGTATTCTGCATCTCTTTGCTGCATCTCTTTCATGTACTGTATTTACTGCTTGGGTTCAAAGTTTCCTCTTTGCTTTTTTAAGTCATGCATCCCTTGGTTCACTCGTCCTTGCACCTCCAGCCTTTGTTATTTTCAGTCTTTAGCGATGATCTTTCAGTTAGGAGCTCACCAGAGTGTAGATCATGCTGAATGTAAAAGAAAGACACAATATGAAAGCATCTCTTTGAAGCACACAGAGAACTTTGATTTTTATAACCCTTTGCTGCCTATTCCTCAGGTCTGACTGTAATGGCCTGTGCTTTCCTTTGCATTCTATCTTTCTAAAGCATCTTAATTATGGTGTATTCAAGATGGGTATCAAAAGGCACTCAAGAAATAACAAATTCATTATCGACATCCTACTGCACCACAAGCTGTGTTTGAGCTTTTTAAAGCTCAGTCTGATGTCCAGATTTGAACAGCGAAGAAACAAAACCATCTTGCTTTAGAATGTTTGATCTCTAAAACTTCAACCAGCAACTCTCGGCAGGGCAGGCAAGGTTTTCCATGAAACTGCATTGTTTTGATTCCTTTGGAAAAAAACTCTGTGCACTAGAAGAAACATAAAATGCAGCCACCAGCTGGACTGAGTCCATACATATTAAATGCAACTCTGAAAAGTGAAGAAAACAGAGTACATTGCCACAGCTCCATTTTACTGCAATTCTAATTCTGCCAATACCCAGAAAAGCATTGAAAAACTGCCTGTAATTTATACTATTTTATCTAGCACCAGGCAGTGGATTTTGGATGGTGGCCACATTTTAGAATGAAGGGCTCAAAGGAAGCTGCACAGCAGTGAAGTCGTTGGAGAAATGCTACACCACAGTAAAGAGCAGACTTTGATCCCAACACAAAAACGTGGAGTTAAAAAATGCTTTTCCCCAGCCATTTCTCGCTGTCTCTCCTTGCACTACCGACAGAGCTTGTCTAGCTTAACTGCCTTGCTCGTCACTCTCAGCCCCAGGGCAGGGAAAGTTGCTCAGCCTAAACCCACAGTTACTCCTACTCAAATTCCCATTCCATATCCATCTTCATGGGAGTTAGGCACCTCCCAGCTTCTCACTCTCACATGCAGACACAGGCACCTGCACACACACAGGTGGACAGAATTCTTCCTTCTCAATAGCATCTTAAAGGAATGTTGAGAAACAACAACATGCAGCAGTGACTCTTCAGGATGTGGGGAACAGCAGAACAGGTAAGAGACCAGTAATCAGAGGAGAAACCACCTTTCTTCCACCAGCACACAAACCTGCCTTGCAGAGGGATGACTACATGCAAGACTGGCTTGAAGAGGCATCTCTATGCAAATACATCATGGAAGAAGGATTAGAAAAAAGACATCATAAAACACCACCTCCATTTAAAGTGTGTTAAAGTTTGTTGTCTGGTAGTTTTTATGGTGTGATTACAGGGGCGACTAAATGCACAGGGATCCTGGCAAGGCCTTACCTTAAATGATTCTGACATGTTTTTGCACTGGGTTTTTGTGCCTGTGCACTGAGGACATGTGACAGCTGAAAGAGGCAGGGGGACAGCACACAACTGGGGTGCATATCTTCATTAATGTACTTTAATGAGGGGTTTGGGCCATGCACGGGCTTTACCCTGTCATGAAAGTGAGCCTGTAGGAATGACTACAGGCATGGTGCATCCCATGTTCCCACCCAACATCTACCTACCCATTTATTTACCATCTTGAGTATTACTACACCAGCAGGCATAGTATTTTTCTTATGATTCTCTTGAATCATAAGGAATTATAGTTTTTCATTTGATGTAATGCCATTAGCATAACATTTCACCCATCCTAAGAGACTGTACAGAGAAGCAAAAGTTATTTCCTGTTTATTGGCCCTGGGGCCTGGCTCAGGCCTTAGGTAAACACTAAATATTCTGTACTGAAGTGTCAGCAGTCAATGGGAGTGCTTCCCTGAATTAACATCAGAAGCAAGTTTTATGAGACTAAGGAAATTGTCCAATTGGTTCCAGGCATTTCTAAATGCAATTTCACAAGTGAAATGAAAAGCAGCTACTATTTTCTTAGCGAAATGGCCAGACTTACCAGTAGAGATAGTAGAAGAAGGAAAGGAGGTAGAAGGCCAGCTTACACCAGGCCTCTTTTTGGCAGTAGCTCAAGGTATCTGCGTTCATGACTGCAGGTGGATCATATGCCAGCTCTGAGCTATCTGCTGGGCAACGAAAATACCTGAAAGAGCAGGACAAGACACCCAGAATGACTCTGTAATAATCTGTATTAAATATGTGCAGATAGACACTCTCCTGAGCACCAGCTCAGAAGATTGCCATCTTCCATGATATAGGAGGACTTCCCCTTTCTTTTTCAAGTCTCTATTTCCAGACATTGTAAGAATTAGGAAGCTAGTCTAAGCACTCCTTTCTTACAGAACCAAGGAATTAATGAAGGTGGATTTTCTGTGTTCTATTAATTTTTCACATTGGAACATTTCCCCTTCCTACAGTTATTTCTGGCTTATCCACTAATAACTTACACATTGTGAGTGACAATATATGGTGGTTTGTGATCACAGAGTGGAGGAAGTATTACTGGGCTTTTACTGCACCTACACAACTGATTTCAGACATGATGAAAGGTGACAGTTCCAAACAACTGGCAGCTAAATTTCTCCAACTCTGAAAAGGAAAAAAGCCAATCTGGAGCAATGTAAGAAGCAGCTGACTAATGTTTTCTACATGTGGCATTGCTCAAAAAATGTATCATCCAAATAATTGTCTTTGGAAAATATTTTTCTTCTCACATAGGAGAAATTTCTAATTATTCTCAGCAATGACTGAATGTTTGAGAACATCGTGACAAAAGAACTCCTTTGGCAAAGGAGGTTTTGTCTCAGTTACTTTGCAGTAAAAAGAAAAAGCAAACTCAAAAAAAGAGTCCTCAACAAAGTTAATGAACTGCTGTAAGATCAGCATAAATCAGATGAAATATTGTTATTTTTGCTGCTTTGACAAAGTAAATCAAAGATTGCTGATTGCTTGCAGATGGATAGACAGACAGATAGGAAGATATAAAAACCCCAAACAAGTGACCAGCAGCAAACCTTGGAAGGAGACGTTCTCAAAATAACTTCGTCTTCCTTCCTTCCAATGTTAGTCACATCCACTTAGAATCTCTAATAAGATTGCAAATTCTTTTATGGAGAACCAGAAGTGACATCTTGCTTATTTCTCTTCATTTGGATGAAGACATTACACAGTGTCTTCCCATGGTTCTGTGCAGAACTTTACACAATGAGCCCAAACCTGTCTGTGGTTAAAGCAGGAGTAATTATGGAGTACTTACAGCAAAGCATATGAAGAATCATAGGAAAAAAAAAAAGAATCAAAAGTTCTCTCCAAAGACTGATATCATTACTTAGAGTCTTACCATTTTCCACTTGGATATATTTCTTTTTAGAAACTTTTAAAATGGGTATCATTGTCATACTAAGGGTTGTTAATCCTTAGTAAAAAAGCAGCATAAAACGTTATTAGTTTTATTGCAACAGAACAGTAGCGACGTAAGCACTCGTAGCTTAAGTTCATTTAGCCTTCTGAGAATTACACTAGCACTCTAATTTCTCAATAATACACTTTATCATACAGCTCTGCATTACTACCAAGCTTTTGCAGAAAGAAAGTGTAAAAAAGCTACTACTTTTTAGTTCCTGGTTGAGAGGATTATTTTGACTGCTTTACAGAATTATTCTTCTGCTACCATATGTACCTTTGTAACACAAAGAGACCCTGACAGACAAAAATCATCTGTGCTTTTACAAACATTGTGAAAATGCAAAACTAGGGAAATCTCCAGACTGGCAACCACAAAAACTGTGTCTCTTGGTTATTTTCAGAAGCAACAGAAGGCTGATCCTCCACTAGAATGCAGAGGAAGATGCAGCAGCAGCAGCTGTACTGCCTGTCTGGAAAACAACAGCAGGTCTTACCTGATCAACTCTGAAAGCCCCTCAGTGAACATAAACACATATCAGAGACCCAGAGTGGGAACACTCCCCACTTCTTCCTATGGACAGTGTGAAGATAACAGTTCTTCACCCACTCCAATCCCTCCTCCAAGAATCTCTAAAAGAGAATTCTCTTGCAGAACAGAAATTCCCTACTGTACAGAAAGAAATAACTTACTTTATACTGCAAGAAAAAAAATCAAAAAGCTGCCAAAGAAGATGAGACACAAAAATCTGTCAACCTGCCCAGTCTCTATTTCACAACTACAATGGAAAGGTTTCCTTGTTAGGGCTGAATGAAGAGGCCCAAGCTCTTTCAGATATGAACTGTCATACAACTCCCCAGCTGTGAAGTATTTAGAGCCTCACCAAGTTCCACATTCAGGTTCCAGCCTATTTCACTTCCATGTTTTCACTCACTTGCCGTGAATGTATCCTGACACCGTTCAGAATACTCATCTAAGTAACTGAAAGCCACAGTTGTATTATCATATGTTTTCTTTACCCATCCTAAACCATGAAAAAATTTCCTTTTTCTCTGGAAATATAAGTTTCAGCTGCTTATAGGCAAGAGCCTCTAGGCAAAAGATACTCATCTATACTCCTATCCCTGTCCTTCATTGTTCACACAATCTGCATGTGTGCTGAGCTGGCAAGCAAGGCTAACAAGCAGTTAGCATATAAATGAAGGGCTTACCTCCAGAAGTGATAAAAAAGCAAAGGAACATTTAACCCCAGTGTGAGCCACTCCTGAGCACATAAAAACATTATGCAGAAGAGACTATGGATGGAGTACTCCGGCAGCACCAGCTAAAAGGAAAGGAACAGAAATAACAGAAGTCAGTAAAACAAACAACTCTTTGATTTTAGCCACCTAGGTAGTTTTTCAGAAAACAAATCAACTCTGCAAGTCTTGCAAGCTTCCTGTGTGTGTCTGTCCCTAGGCAGACCTCAGCTGGTAGACAGGAGGCTTTGAGCACGGAGCACAAGAGGCCAGGTTTGCTAAGGTTCTAACCAAGTCTGTACTTCAACGGCTTGATGAGAGACATGGGACAAATCACTTACTGCCCTATCTGGTGTTCCAGATTTAATGTCTACAAAACATACATTATATTAATGCTTCTCTCACAGAGACATTTTGAGACTAAATGAATGTGAGTAAGAGTCTTTAAAGAACAAAGTTTTATTACTGATGCATTCAGAAAGGAAATAAAGCTATTCCTGAAGCTTTGCTCTGTATTGGAGGAGTGTCCTTGGAAAAAAATCACGCTGCTTCTACCATTTTGATATGTTATATACACCCTAAAGAGATCACATCCATTACCAAGTCAGTCTTGCAAGCTCAAACCCACTAAGACAGGAAACTCACTTCCTAAGAAAATCCACGGCTCCCTACAATACTTGTTTCAGAACCATGACGATTCTTTCTATTAAAAGAGAAAATGAGTGGGCAGCTGGCAGAAGCAGAAATTTATGTGATGTTGATTCAGAGCAGTTATTTCAAAAGGCACTTTGCTTTTTTCACTGCTTTCCCATTTCTTAGCTGTCTTTCTTCTCTTATTTTCTTCCCATGTCTTTTCTCAGCAATTCCTATTTCTTTTCTTCAAGTCATAGAAGAGAGACTAATTTCCAGAGTGCATATTTCTCAATGCTAAACAAACTCATACACAACTCATCTGCATTCATTGCTTCGTCTTGAAGGTACATTAACCAAAGTTAAATCACAAAAGGCATTTGAGGGCTTTTTTTGATGTAAATTCATTATCGTCTGTCAAATAATTAAAGTGGGCCCTATTTTTTCTTAAAACAATGTAAAATTTACTATACAGCTTCTCCAAATGCCTTCTCCCATACAGCTGTGCTGCAAGGAATTCCATCATCTTGGTTCTAGGAGTCTTTCCACCTCACATGGAACATAACTGTTTTAATTCATTTCACTTCAGTACTTGAAGAAGTTAACACATTTGAGTATCTCTGTGACTATGCCTTCAACTTAAACATTCTCAAGGGCTTATCTTATGTGGATGACAAATCATAATACAATTACATAGTTCAGATTCCAGATGGTACTTATTTATCACTGCTGGATCTTCTTTTTCTTTCAGTTTTAGAATGTGATTTACAATACAACTATAACCTTTCCCCAAAGAATGATTCATCTTTTTCACAAATTGTAGACAAGAAAGGTCTTCATGATGTACGTCTGCCCACTAAGAATCACAACACTAAAAAGCATGTTATAGTCATTTTCACATATTTGATTTCTGATTCCAACACAATACACAAACTTAGCAAGACTGCAACACTAGTGCCTGCTCAGTGGGCTGGTTGGTAATAACAGGGAAGGAAACTCATGGGGAAAATTTATGCAGAGCATGAAAAACAAAAGAAAAATCTGCAGTGAAACTAGAAAGGAAACAAAGGAAGCAGAGGACTCTCAGAAGCAGGCTCACTTTCCAGTCACAATTTCTGGTGTAAATTATATCTATCTATACTTTTGATAGAACAGCAAATGGGTCATTTATGTCTCTTCACTCTTTTCTTGGAGTGGTATTTTCCTGTAGACATAAATAAAGAAAGGATCATTGCTGATCACTGTTTTTGGAGAGAATTCATGCAAAGATGCAAAGCCCAGCTTGCAAAGCCAATTTCATTCAGCTGATGGACTTAAGAGACCAAATCTGAAAGGAGGTGAGAGAATTGAAAACATAAAGTACAGAAAGGCACTAACAGCAAGGCTTATGAGGCAAAGTAAATAACTAAAATAAAACACTGCCTCAGTTCTTGGCTGTAAGAATCATCCTGCAATTTGACATGATATCCTCTGAAAACAATGGAAACTTGAAATCCACTTTAGCAAACATGGGATTCAGCTCCTGGAGAGAAGAAAGCTGCCTGAGAAAAAAGCAGCAGTCACTCCTTGTTGTTCCTGCTGAGGTACTCAACTGAAAAGCAACTTCTGTGATACAGATAACTGCAATAGGAATTAAACCAACGTCTTTAATTCATTCCTGTGAGAGCATAGGAGCTGTCAGATGGTAAACATGTTAGCATATAAATAGTACACTTCTAATTTGAACCAGAAACATCCTGATTCAGATAAGGACCTCTGCTTTCTGACACAGGTCAAGATGGAGCTTGAGATGGTTATGAAACATGGAGCAGAAAGAGCAACTGGCATAGCAGCACAATTCTTATGAGATGCAACTTGGACACTTTGAGTCCCAAGCTCAAATGGCACTACAAGTTTACCACTAGAAATTCAGCTGGCTGGTATTTACCTGTGGAAAACCACAGGAAAGCCTGAAAAGGAAGTCAGCTTCTAGACAAAAAATTTGCTGCTAATCAGGAATACCTTTAGCTATAACATAAGCAAGGAAAAAAAGAAACTACCATACCTTTCTAAGTATTGCTTTGATGTGTCTAGTTAAGTAGGTATCTACATCAGTAAATATTCAAAACCCTTATTCACAATTCATCATTCACATTTAAAATGTAAAATCTTAGGTAGGTATCATACACATTACCATACCACCACAAGAATTCATTCTCACACAAAGTAGTACACACACACATGCACGTGTAGATAGATTCTTCTCTAATTCCACAAAAATTAAGGCAGACTTTGCTATGGATAGACATCTAGGTTTGGCTGAACTAAAGAACAGGAAAACGAGCACTGAATTTAAGAACCTATCAGCAGCTTTTTTCTGTTCATAGGAATACAGTGACCTCTTTAGAGAAGCTCATTCGAAAATAATTTTACTCTGTTTCCTATTTCCTAAATCAATTATCTTGTTTTTATACAAAAAGAATCACCCTGTCTTTTTCTGTCAGTATCTTTCCTCCTTCTTCTGTATATTACATATGGATACCTCCTTGTCAAATGTAATTTTGATTTTACGGGGCACTATTTCATTTTTACATGGAATGACTCTCACAGATTGTCTCACCAGTGAATAGGGCCCATAAAATACCTCACAAGAACCAGAACTGGGAAGATATTACAGCAGGAATAATAATATCCCTTCGTCAGTGCTATTAAATTCTCACAGTTAGAAAATCAATTGCAACAAGTGAATCAAATAGTTTTCCCAGTCACTCTTAAGCCACTGAAATATCAAGATGGTTCTTTCCAGCACGTTGCTTAGACCAACACTGGTGAGTGCTACACAATAATAATAATTCTCACAGAATTGCTGTTCCTTCCTGCAAAAGACTCAGAGTCTACATCAGTCTCCATCTGTGCATGTCAACCTCCACACTTCACCCACAGATTTTACGCTGTACCCTGAAATTGCCAGCCATTACACACTCTACCCTACCTGGTTTCTGAGAGTCTTCATCACACTGTTAGAAGCTGAAACAACTTCCCTTCTTAATGCCTGCCTTCTCCTCCCACAGATGGCAGGAAAATCCTGGAGACAAGTGGGAGTTGAATCTCCTTCATGTAATGTTAAGAGCTCTGGTGATTACCCCAGGGGAAACAAGTTGTTCACCTTAAAAACACACAAAGCCCTTTCCATCCACCTGAAAGCAACAAGAAACTGAAAGCACCATGCAAGTGTGATCACTCCAAGGCCCCAGATTAGGACTGATCTAAGTGCATGCTGCTTTATTGCAGTGGTTATTGCTACTGCATCTGCTTGCACTAGAGAATGACTGCAGCTTGTCACTGTGGTGCTCATTTGCTGCTTTTTTCACCATATCCCTCAAAAAATTTGACAGAATCTGTCCTCATCAGTAGCAGGAAAAGAGGGGGAGGGGGTGGAGGTGTACCCAAGGTTTTCAGGACACAGGAGTTATTTCAACTACATTTTAAAGCCCATCCCTACAGAGCCTGCCAGCGCTAACCTGGGTTACTGGGGAGTGTCAGCTGAATTAAAGACCTTGTGAGACCAAAGGGAGATTATTTAATGACTCCAAAATTCCCCTAACTGAACAGCACAGACCAGAAAAATCAGAACTGTATTGCAAGCAAGTGAAAAAAAGAAAGCAAAACCAGACAAAAAATAGTAGTAGCATGTGCCTTAGCCCAGACTGTGTATGCATGTGGAATGTTCATACTCTGAAACAAATCATCTGTTTCCTCCTGCTGGTGCACAAACCAAAGAAGAAGGGTCAACTGTGTGTAATTTAAATACACAGACTACACATCTTAATAATTCCAACAGTTGCAAACATACTGTTTGCACTGATCAAACACATGAAACACTAAATGTACTCTTGAAATACAGGAAGTCTTTCCACTTTTCTAGTGTATCTTTCTAATCTACTTTAAATTATTTGGGTTACTTGACTTCCAAAACCTCTTCTGAAAGGCTGCCCTAGAGCCCAATACAATGCTGTCACAGCAAATATACTACGGTTTTCAGTCCAAATATTCAGGTTCCATTTATTTCAATTCTCCTGTTAAAATCCACACTTGCTTGTGTCACTGCAAACTGTTCTTTAGTTGCTTATAGCAATCACTTACAATTTCAGTAGCATCGAATAGTTATAACACAAACATGTAACAAAACCATTTAAAGTAATTCAAAACCATGTTATGCAAACCTCTAGAAGTATTTAGCAGTTTGCTAGGCAGATGTGTCCAAGTAGCTGAATAGAGAATGCCTGGGAAATGGATTCCATATTATCAAAAGGACAAGGTGCAGTTGAACCTACTAAGTTCATATATACAGCTTTACATTTTATCTGGGGGAGCACAGCAGTGCACACATGCAAGACTTAATGTTACAGATCAAATGCAGAGCACAAATTTAAAAAAAAGGGATATAACATCTGTGTTTTCACCCCTCCACCCACCGTTCGGGATCACAATGAAACAAAACATCAAAAAGCCAATGCTTTGTGAAGGTGATTTAATTATTCTACAGAGCTATTGGAATTTCTTTAAACGTTACTTTTAAGTGGATGTGAACATAAGTCACTCCACAGCACAAATACCAGACAATGAAATGAATAACATAAAGAGCCTAATTACTATTCTCGCTCCATATCCGTCTGTAACACAGCACCAGATCTAATATTAAAATACGGGATTTCTGGATGCTCTTTCCATCTCAGCTACTAAACACATCTATATTTAGGCCTATCATTTCACTTCTCATTATCTCATTTCTCTCTTCTGCAACATGGGGACAATTATATTCAATGTCTATAGATTCCACTGGTGCTAGTTTATGACTAGAATATTTAAGCTTTTTCTTAAGACCAGTAATAACTTCAACAGGAGTGACAGACGAGAATCAGGTCTTTACAGGACATTCATCAGGAGTATCTATAAATATTTCGGTGTTGGAGAGCCTATGGGAGGTCATAGCAGCCAACAGGTAAAGAGGTTATGAAACGGATTTCAAAAAAGACTGAAAGGTCTGCAGGGCACCAGCACAATTCAAGAAGTGCCCCATCCTTGGAAGGCACGTCATTAAGGCAGATGTGCTGTGATCTTACAAGTGTATCTCCTCTGCAAACTGTTCTTTTCCACTCAGCAGGGATCAGGAGATATCTTTATGACCTTCCTTTTCCTAACGCTAATTCAGAACCAGTAACAGAAGCTGGGTTAGCAACCCCGGAGTGCCAACTTCTCTAATTTCCACAGCACTGCCAGAAAACAGGGTAATAAACGCCTTCTTACCCTGCCTCACTTTTGTATTTCAGACACAACCAGCCAGGACACCCCGCAGCTGGGCTATTCCAAGAGCTCCTGCTGCCTTTGTTTGCTCCCCCCAAACTGGGGAGAACGGCAATTAGTACTGCAGCTGTTTGTCAGGAGCTACAAAACCAGCCCCCCAGTTCACAGGCAGGTCTATGAATGCAGAAACCTCAGGGATGATCAAAATGAACTTCAGCCATCTGCACGGCTCAGGAAAGGCCCTCAGGCCTTCTCCTGGGGGTCTGCCTAAGATTGACACCTCCATAAATGCTGAAAACTAAGTGTTAACTAAAGGGCTGTTTCCGTATCGGGTGTGTAAAGACTGTCAGTCTGAGGAAGCAGATTTGGTGCAGTGCAGACATGGCAAAGACATTTCCTTCCCTGGCACTACAACAGCTTTATAGAAAACATCGGCAATGAGATGCAAGGTAGGACATTTACTCACAGCAGAAAAAACCTGCATTCATAAACAGGGATGGTGTGAAACCATTGAGCTCTTCATTTAGGAATTATACTGCTTTTTGTAACCGCATAGCAGCTTTATAGGGTGTGATCCCAACTTAAACCCACACTGAACATTCTGCCAAACCTAACAGTGACCTCTGGTTTAACTTCCTTCATTTTATTAAAATGCAAATACTTACCTTATTGCATACTGAGTTAGAGCAAATATAGGCCATTAGCAAGTCAGATTCTGCCAATATTTCAACATAGCTCTGAGGAACAGATGCATAAATCCCATCACCCCAAGTGGCTAAGAAGTACACTGCTCTCAGGAGCACAGTACAGACAACATTACTCATCTACATTTTTGCTGCATCTTCAGCTTATTGCACTGTCACTTGTGATGTTCTCCCACTGTAAGGACTTATGTTTACACATCCTCCAGAACAGGACTAGGAAAACCTGAATCCTAGAGCAAGAGGTCATCGGTTACAGGGTGATACTTTGTTTGGCACTTTGATTATTGACTAAACACTTAAGAGATGAGATTAGCAGCAAAATACAGTCAGTTAAGCTGAAATAGTTTTATACATAAATATTTTCATAACACTATGAATATCTCCCTTCAAAGGATATTCCAGTTTTCATCAGGCATCACTCTGGCAAATCTTACTTCCCTCCTGGAGTAAAAGAGGGATAAGGACCAAACTGTGGCTGAGTCACAAGTTTGAACTCCTCACTCTTGCAATAGTTTTCATAACTTCTCCCCTTACCAGCTCCCCCTGCTATGAGCACCTGGCAGACACAGCAGGATATATCTTCTCATTATCCCTAGGTAAGCACACAGACATCCTTAGGCAATTATTGCTAAAAATAACAATTGTTATGTTCTAACTTTTCAAAAGTGCTGAATTCAGGAACTTGTAAAATTGACTAAAAATAGTGTTGGCACAATGCACTTAATAAATGAGTGTCAGTAGTGAATGAATTGCCTGCCAGAAATACTACCTTCCTCTCAGTTCTTAGTCCTATTTTAAGGACTTTCTTTCCAGATATGATACTGTATTCAAAGAAAGGACAAAAGGGATTATATTCCGTGTTTTTACTGCAATAGTAATACTTTTTTAGTAAATATGAATGCAACCTATATAAAATAAAACAGAAAGTGTGAAGAAGAGATGCACTATCTCTAGTCAAGCAACGTTTATGGGATTATTTGTGTACAAAATAGAAATACTGCCAGCTCTTTGATCCCAATTCTATTATCGGTTCTGCAAAATAGCTACTGTGCCAAGTTCCACTCTTTTTGATGAAATTCAAACTATACGGGTGGCCAAAAGACTAACGGAATAGGGCATGCCCCATTTTATCGCAGTCCACACTTCATAGATAACAAATGTAACAAAAAAGTAGGCAGAAAATACTTAAGAGAGGGAAAGAGAGGGAAAGAGAGAAGCTTTTAGATGATCTGTACTGAATTTCCTCTTGGAGTACAGAACTGGCAAAGGCAGCTCAGTAACAAAGATACTGAAGGCCTAAGTTTTGTGTGTACTGAAAATCTATTGCAAGATTCAGTGAAATATCCTCCATCCTTCTGGATGCAAACAAAATCTCTACCAAGTGTGAATCACTATGAATATATTAAATCCATCCTCTTTTAGGCAAGCTGCAGAAAACAATTAAATCAACACAGAGATGGTGAAAGTGTGTCATATTTCAGTTACAAATATTTTACTTCCTTTTCCTGTATGTCCACTTCTTGTCAAGTTACTTTCTTTCTTCTTTCCCTTGTACAACCTAAGCACAGCCCCACTGTTTACATGAACAGAAGATTTAGAATATATCTTTTGACTGACAAGAGATACTGGAAGAAAATTGTCTAAAAAGAACTCCACCATAAGTCATGATTTTCATAGACTAAAAATTGTGTACTAATACATTTTTAGCTAACTTGAAATTTTATCCCTGAAATGTAAGGTTATTCTTTCCTAATATAAAAATATCTTGTCAGAGCCACTTAGAAGGCCAGAATAAAGTTGGCTTTATCATGCAATAGAAGTTTAGCAGTACCTTTCAAATAAGGATGGAGTACTGAAATACACACCAGTTTTGGGTTTCTTACACATGCTCAGAGCCTAATGTATTTGAAAAAGTTCCGGGGCACTTCAAACAAAGGAGAACTTCAATGAATTTAGTTTTATGATGGATGATGCAATCACAGTCCAAATCCTAAATGACAGATTATGCACAGCATGGCAAGCTCACATCCTACTAAATCTGCAGATCTAATTAATACCTCGGAAACAGCAATATCCTTTATTCCAGTGGCTGCATGCAAACTCTGGAATTTCTCCAGAGGCAGTTTGGAAGTTAATTTTGTGTGTGTGTGTATAGCAGAGGGGTGTAGCTCATGCTCACTGTGAAATGGACAGAGATCTATCTCATGATATTGCCTACTTTATTAGCACTTCTGTAGAGCAAACATCACAAATCTCTAAGCATAAATATAATTTTACCCCAAACAATCATCAATGGGGTCACAGTAGTTTGAGTCTGATTCCGAACTGGGCTGGATTTGAACAGCTGCTGTAGAGAATCAAGACTCCATGCAATTATTGACACAACAATACATCAGACTTCTCAAAAACAGCAAACAAATTTTTAGCTTCAGTTAAAACATTCAAGCTATGCCTGCTAACAAGAAAACTAAGCAGGTTTCTGAAAACAAAATTTCTATCATCAGAACTGTGCAACCTTTCCTTTCCTGTTGAGTACACGTCCTGTGAGTGTAAACAAATGCTCTTCATATTTATTACAATGTGGTTTATGTAGCATCTGGCACAACATGGCTTTATTCTTTACCTGAGACCAAAAGCACTGTTGTAATATAAACACCAATGGAAACACTATGGAAAAGGAGAGCCACATCTTGCTGAAAGTAATCTCTGGCTGAAGCACAACACAACCTTTAAAAGATCAAAGCATACAACTAAGAGAACAGAACACATATATCAAAAAACATAAGACAACAGAAGATCCACCTGAAGACAACAAAAGCAGAGTTGCTCCTGTATTATATTTTCTTTCAGAAAGAAGACAAATGAAGCAGCCTAAAACTACCCTTTTGACTTAAGACAGTTTTAAAATGTGAAGTTTTCATCTGATAATATTAATTCAGAGTATCACTGTAATCCCAATAACAGATCATATGTTTAAACCTCTAACAAAAGGATTAATGACCTATTTCAGATTCACATTGCTTATCAGGCCAGTTAACAGCAAGTTCAGATCTTGACAAAACTATCTAATGTGATCCACTCAAAAGGATTGAACGCTGTTCTGAACCACTGAATTGCAGTGCAAAGATTGGGGAGGAAAAAAAAAGAAAGGCATTTGAGATTATAAAAATAATCTTAAAAACACATAGTACTTACTTAAATAGTTTTATGCACAGCAATGCCTGCCTGGGTACAACGTTCTGTATTGCCCTGAGTCACAGGGAGACATTGAATAACTACCTGGGTATCTGAAGTACTTTTTCTACACACAGAATTTTATATTCACTCTTCAGAAGGTATCCACACTGCCTCTTGATTAGGGTTTATGCTCCCAGTCACTCTGTGGGAAGGGTCTCCTGACAGTTTTCCTACTGCCCAGGAGATTACTCAAAACTCAGCAGTTTCATCACATTGATGAGCTGAGAAAAGAGAGAGCATTAGATACATCAAGAAATATGATGTGTACTGAGAACCAGTAACAATGATGAACTCTTTGGTCTCTAATGAGAGCAGACAAAGTTCATGTGCTCCATCATTGTAACAATCACCATTAACAGGAAAAATGTCACACACTGCCATTTTTTGTTCCCTTTGTGATCTTTGTTACAGCAGCAGTTTATCAGAACTCTGGAAACATCAGCCTCTTTCTCCTGCAAGGCAGAATATCACTGCCATTTCCACAGTCCAAAAATGCCTTATGACTAGACCGAAAATTCTGTTTTCCTCTTAGATAACACAAGTACCTAAGCTTCAAACACTAAATGTCCATCAGCAGTTAGGAGAAAACCTGGGATATATTAACCCTGCAGACTTATCCCTCTAAGTGTGGCGAGGCTGCAACATTTTATTTTTCTGCTAAGTCCAACTAAAAGAGGAATTAAAACACCTTTACTGAGGCTGCAAAAAACGTATAGCACTGCAAAGGTAAACTATTGCTGCTATTGCCAGTTTCTAAACAAGCTAATTGTCTTGCTGCTGTAGTTTCCACCTGGAAGATTTCTCAGACACAGGGAGGAAGTATGATTCCTTCTTACAACATGAATGGCTATACACCACTTTTAAAATTCCTTGTGATTGTGCATCACATTTGCTAAATTTGCTTATATAACCTCACATTAAGTGTTTTAATGAACCATAGTATAGGCTTACAGAAGTGCTCTGCTAATGACTATCAGCCTGCAGACTGGGTAAAAGGATGTCACACATCCATAAATTCCTAAATGCATGATGAAGCAATCAACAGACATAACCAAAACCACACTCTTAAAATCCACCACACCATCTCAGGCTTGTCAGTGGATATGAGGCAGAACAACAGAGAGAGAGACCCTTGCAATAACCAGAAAATTTATCAAGAGGAAAAGAATATGATCAGTCAGTTGAAATGAGCTACTGGGACATGTGACACTCCTCACAGGAGAGTGGTCACTCTAGCTGCTGTGTGCAGGGAATGGTAAGAGTCACTGGAAGGTGAAGGTCTGGAGCCTATTAAGGTCCAAGTAAAAAAAATTATTTCATATGGCAATTACTCTAGTGCACATTGGTCAGTCTCCTTCAGCCAAAATATGCAGGGAAACAATGTCAGCAGAATAAGAGTAAACAAGGAAAGGTAGGGCTTTTTAACAAGTCAGATTTCACATAATATTTAGCTACCTGTAAAGATAATCTCCATACTCAAATAATCCTCTTTTTTTTCTGCTACTAAGGGAAAGCTTAAAAGCTAACTTTTTCCCTGTAGCTGATCCAACGAGCTCAGCAATATTTCACTGAACATATCGTGGGGTTTTGTCCAAACTTTGAGAGCCTGCATTCAGTGCTGACAAACAGGCGTGACACAGACACAGGATCAAGCCTTATCTTCACCCTTAGAATGCTCTTTCCACAACTGAACCTGTGGTGTTAACCCATAACCCTTTAAGCTTCTGTGTGCTCATGTCTCTGGATTACTTGCACACATGTAAGTAATTTTAACCTTTTTTACAGAATATATAAATATTGAAACATTCAAACCAAAACTGTAGAGACACTCAGGTGTCTGGAATTCTATATTACACTCTCTAGGTCTTACATTTCATTTACATGATCTCAATCTGAATGGAATGGCTTCTACAATTGCTCTTTGAGGTAACATCAGATTTGGTTGTTCACCAAAACCTGTAAGTACAGTAAAATGTAACTATCATGGGTATTAGGGTATATACAATGAAATATAAATTTTAAATAGACATTTATTTTACTTTTGCAAAATGAATGTTTGCAAGACTTTTTGCAAAAACCAGAATTGAATCTGGTAAACACCAGAACTACTGAATACAGAACAAATTTTCACCACTACCACAGCAGATTCCAGTTTCCAGTTCCACTGAAAAAAACTACAGTGACAGAGATACAAGACCAGACCAAGCATTGGCACTGCACCACTACCTAACTAAAACATTAACACTTGTTTCAAAAAATATTAGGTGAAGAGGTTTTTAGGTTTGTTCTGTTTTGTTTTAAACACCCCAGCTCCTGATTCACTATCTACTATACTACTGCTAGTACTGGAGTGCTGAACTGGCCAAGTCTGGTTATTCAAATACAGTCCCTGCAGGGGTTTTTGTCTGCGTATTTGTTTGTATTTTTCAAGACAGTTCAAGTTCATCTGGAACATCTTTGAGATTAATGTCACCTTGCCTGCGGTTAGATTTCTTGCTGAATTTACTCTCTTCCAATCACTGCTTCAGGAGCTAAAAAAAAAAAAAAAAAAAAGCCAAAACCCCCAAATAAAATCATGAAGAAGGATTGAGCTCTGGTACAGTATTTTCTTACATTTGCAGTTTTAGGAATTTTAGGCATAACTTAACTAAAATACTACACTACATTAGAAGAATGAGTGAAAGTCTGTCTTTTAACTACCTCAACTCCCTCCCAGTTAAGTTCCAGTTCTGATGTTCATAAATCAGTCTAACTTAATGGGCTTTAAAAACAAATATTTGCTGGGAATTGGAGAAAGGTTACTTATATTGTTGAGCAGTGTCTGGCATGAGCAAACTGAAATCTGAAATGTGTTCACTGAGCAAGAAGCTCAATCAGCTCTCCTCTTTAGTAAGGATTTACTGAATTAATTCAAAAATTATGATGCATAACCTAATCAAAATTTAATTTAAATGTCCTCCAAGATAAAGTAATAATATTACAGTAGTTGATTAATGAATTTGACTGTATTTTCATCTAGGAAATTCCTAATTGTCCTTAGTGCTAATGTAAGTATCAATTAGGAATTAAAAAATAAGGAATCAATCCGTTAGATTTCTTGAACTATAACTGCAATTACAATTAAATAATATTGCTCACATCAGTAACTGAATATATTTTAACAATCCCTCCAAAATATTTGAATGTAAAAATCATGGTAGACCTCACAGATACATCCTGTTTATTGTACCCCTTAGCAGGGTTGATGAGCCCAAGAAGCCTGAGCTGCTCTGTCCTGCTCTGCTCCCACCCACCACTAGTTTGTGTCCTCTGGACAGCACTGCAGTGAGCCACAGAATCACATCCTTAGGGAAACAAAGGCAATTTATAGCAAAAAAGCCTCCACAGCATTTGCTCGTCCTGGTGTGTGCCCTGTGTGAATCATCCAATACTTGTATGGCAACCAATGTCCATGTGATGGGATACTCACCCTTGTGCAGCACAAATCTATCCTATAAAGCCCCACACCACTGAATAAAATGAGACACCTGTGGTCTGAGAGAACCTCCCACGGTGCTGGGTTCAGAAAATAATCCTTTTTCTCATTTACTTCAGGGTAGGAGAGATCTGACTGTGGCTATACGACGTTTATAGCTTTTTTACGCATAACCAATCATTCTCCAATAACTAGAAAATTCAGAAATTATCTAATCCTACAGCACCATAGAAACAAGGACCCGTGTGTTTCTGCATGTGTACATGCCAGCATCATATATACCTGCTTCACACAAACCCTGCTTGTTTTAATGATACAGAAACATTTTCCCCAAACCAAACATCAGAAAATGCCTGACTGCAGAACAGTCACATCCTCCATTCTATTTTGGAAAATGTAAATAAGTTAGATAAGTTATATAATATCTGGTGAAGTATCACATACCTGGTCACAGTTTCTCAATAAACTTCTCCAAGTATTTTGGAGATAAACCCAAAAACACATCCTTAAAAAAGTCTGTGCCCACTGGGATCAGATTTATATGACATGTGCCCACTTAAAAATTCCCAAGAATCCCTTCGAAAACCAGTGTATAATGAAATTGAACATACTGTTATAGCCCACCTATAACCTCTTTAAAAAACCAAATTTACATCAGCTCTTAAACATTAAGTTCTAATGTCATAAATAGCAAGATACCACTGCCTTCAAAGCCCTTTAAAAGTTCTTCCTGACTTCAAAACAGGTATCCTGTTGTTTCATAGAAATAGAAACAGACCCTAAAGCCACACAATATTGAAGGATATATTTAGTGCGTGCTGGAAGCATCCTAACTGCTATTTTCCTGTATCAATATAGCTGGCACTCAATTCTTTACTGTTTTTCCTCAATTTTCCTCTATACTACATAAAACACAGCTATTTTTAGTGGTTGTCAGATTTGAAGGCTACAAATCTCTGTAGTTATTGCACCCTCCTCTTCTTGCATATAATCTCTCAATTAAAACAAATGTGTCCCCAAAGAACTTTGAAGAAGAGGCTGAATTAACAAACCATTTAAGTGAACCAGAAGCAAGCCAATCCCGTATGAATACAGAGCCTGCAATTAGCCAGAATGCTCCATTTTGCTGTTCACAACGAGGCCGAGGCTCAATAAAAATTAAACATTGATGCAGGCAAGGCATTCCCACAGGACTCACATATATTAAACCATTACCACTCAACAGTTGCTTTATGTTCAAGAAACTGGGACACAGCTTGAGACTGGCTGGCTGCCTATTTGATAAAGTGGAAAGCTATTGGTGATAAGTATTTTCCCTCAGTTTCATATCCCAAGTGTCATAAACAGGCTGAGGAAGTACTTGAATTGTGCTCCCGGCAGTCACATGCTCACAGTGGTGCCAAACAGACATGACAGAGGTTCTGACTGATCAGAAGATGACAGTCCCCAGGTTCTGCATGGAGTCACAGTTGTGCCTTTGGATCAGCTCAAAGCGGTAATCCCCGGTACTGGCTTTCCCAAAACCTCTAAGGATAGGCCATCAGTTTCTTAAAACCCTATCTGAATTTAGGTCTTAGCTCGATTAGAGTATGTTCAGCAGTCCACACTTCAGTGATGACCTTTTTAAGGAAAAATGCAGGGTTTAGGTGGCTTCGTTACCCCTCTGCAGAACCCAATGTATAGAAACTTGAACACACAGAGTAAAATAGCTTGGATCTATGATTATTTTTACTTCAATGGGATGCAGTCAGAAAAACAAAAATTGTTTATGAAAACGCTCTTTGAAGCCACAGATAAGTAACCCACAACTGATCAGCTCGTTCACATCCCTCAGAAACGGAGGGATGCAGCATCTCACTTTTGTCAAGCTAAAACACACACGATATCAACTTGTCTATTCCATCAACCAGAAACCTTGAACATTAGATATGTAACTAATAAAAACGTTCAGCATGTCGAATAGTAAGCCACTGTCCAAAATAAGGGTATTTTTAAAGCCTGTGCCACAACAATAACAGCAGTTTTATAGGACTATAAAAGAACTTCCAGCTGCAACTGCAAAACAACTCACCACCTTGGAAAAGCCTGTTCCAAAATAAATGGGCTGATGTTCTGAAGTTCAGGTTTTATCCAGACACCCTCTATTATGTTGACCTTTTACAAGGTCATCATGGCTTTCACGTCTCAGTAGAATCGAGCTTTCTATCAACGGAGTGTGTGGATCAAAGAGAAAATAAATGCACACTGCCACTGGATGGCTTTAATTCTCATAAACTTTACAAATCCTTGGCTGGTTCATGCTCACCTTTCGCAGGAGGAAGCAAATCCGCTCAATATTCCTCAGCCGTTCCCTCTGTCAAGACAAAGTGGGGGAAAGGCAGATTAGCTGGTGTTATAAATTAAGACAATATATTACAATTACGAGGGGTCAATGTTTTAATTAATAGCTGCAGTGAAGCAACACATGTTACTAATCTGAAAGGACAGCATTCACTTCTTACCTACTGCTTGCAAACTCAATACTTTTTCCATTTCTAAGTCCCAATAAGTTATTTTTCATTTGTTACTGGGTGTTAACAATATCAGCTGGGGATTCAGGTCTGTGCTAGCCTTCAGCCGGAGGCTGCAAATCTTTTTTAAGTCAGCGTTTGTGGCTCTATCCAATTGTGCCAATTTGCATCACAGAGACTTGGTCTTGCATTTTCAGGTACCCAACCTCTGGCTTCAATATAAATCTGAGTGGGAAAAACAATGAAGTTTATATGGCAGCTCTTCCTCCATCACTAAAATGGTGCCTGGACATGTGATACTAGAATTTAACACATTAGTGAAAGATATCGGAAATGTCCTAAAAAATGCCACTTTAAACAACAGATGCATTCATAAATACTGAAAATCACTGTAATTAAGCATTGTGACTCAAAAGATGTTCTAAAGTCAACTCAGAGAAAGAAGACAAATCAAAGATAGGCTTTCTTTTCAATGGCTCATAATGAGAAGCTCACCAGCAAAACCAGATTTCACTGCATAACCCCATCACTGGAGTTACTGTGAAAGATTCTCCTGCTAGTTACGCTGCAGAAGGCAGAGTGGGTTTGCTGTCCTCAGAACACTATCTGATATTTTCATTTAGACATGGCAAAAAATATTCCAAACAATGAATTTCTTTAAGCAGTTAATGTACTATACCAATGTGAGAAGCCAACTCTCCCTAAGCTTTCTGCTTTTCAAATGTTTTAAAACTTAAACTTGTGGCGAATTTAATTCTAGTCTGCCAATAAATGCCTCTTTTGCTTTCCTGTCCCCAAGTTCAAGCCATTTTTTAAAACAAGTATCATTCTGGAAAGGCAATGAGGTAGTGGCAGCTTGATAGGCACCAGAAAAATACTGCGTCTCTTTTTGGAGTCTCTGAGCTAAAAGAGAGTCAGAAATTTTAGATTCACAGTTGCAAACATGAGAATGGATGTGTGTGGATGTGCCTGTGAAGCTGCAGAAAGCTCCCTTGCCTCTAGAAATGCAGGGGGAAAGACAGATGCCGACTGCAGCTGGCCTTGAAGAAGTAGGAAGTCTATCTCTGAACCAGAGGTAATAGGGAGAAAACCAGGAAATTTGAATTAAATTCTCGGTACTGCCATTGTTTTCACCTCTGATTTCTCTTTAATTCAGCCTCCTCTTGTCAAAAAGGCTCTACCCTCTGTCATGAAAACATTGTGGAGGACACGTGGGTAAACTTCAAACACTCTTACAGTGCAGTATAGAAAACTACCCCACCAAATAAATGGAATGTGGGCACATGCAACTGTGCATAGGGAAAAAGGAAAATACACTTGACCAAAGATACAAGAAATGCCTGCTAAAAATCTTCCTTTTATGCCAACATAAAAGGCATCAACATGTATACCGTGCAGAAAAAAGGAATCTGAGATTATAGCTTGAGTTATCACAGAAGGTTTCATGGATGTCAAGTATGTCAACCAATCACAGAACAATCTGCAGTGCTTTACTAGAGACTTTATGATTCACTTTTTGACTGCACCACTAACATGACTGAAGAAGGGACTTGTTAATTTTTTTATCATGGAGACCAATTCCATCACCGTTTTAAAATAAGATGAAATTATCTCCACAGAGCATCTCAAGTTTTAGGAAGTGACTGGAATTTGGTACATATAAATTCAGTGCGCAGTTCTCAAGATCAGAAGTAAAAACAGATAAAGTGAATGCAAAATCAGATTACTTCCAGTAAATTCAAAACCAGATTACATCCACTGAAATCCTCTACAGGATTTCTTCATATAATTTCTTTCTTCTCATTCTTTGCTTGTGTATTAGTGAACAGTAATAAAAATACTTTTATTCTAAGATTATAAAGTTTATGCTTAAAATCATCAGTGGTCTAAGCAGTACAAGTCCTCTGGCTGAGGACAAGGTTAAATGGCAAAGTACTAGCTACTGAATCTGGTTATCAACTGTAGGCAATTCAAGAACTTGATGCTCTATATAGAGATCAACTCCAGCACCCGCCATAATCTTTGTCATTCCCAGTGAGGTGATGGGGAGACAAGTTCTGCTCTTGGTTCTGGTGGTACAAACTGATACGTGTAGCTCTAGTCAGCTAAATCACCCTACATCACAGCTTCAATTAACAGAGGAATTTTGATATGCTTCAACATACGCTGCATTTTTGGTATTGAGTTTACAGTCCCAGGTATTTACTGCTTTTTCATAGCTGATGCAACAGAATATGCCATTTATTCCTAAAGCATAGGAGAGTCTAGAGCCCTGCCAGGGGGACAGAGAAGTCAGGCATGCACGTCTTAACAAATTCTTTCAAGTTTTTGGCTCATTGATACAGACTATGGGAGAAGGTGGTCATCCCATGTTCAAACAAAAGCAGAGAAAGCAAATTATTTCAAAAAGGAGAACTTGTGCCACAGAATGAAAAGGTAAAAAAGAAAGCAATAGCATACCATGACACTCTTCAGTTTTTGAATTTCCAAATTACTTGCCTGCCTCCTTCAGCAAAAAGCAAAGCCATTAGACTAAAAAGTCACCATCTGGCTTCCTAAGACTGGCCCAATAAATCAATTTTCCAAAGCACAGCTGACTTGACAAGAGACTCCCTGTTCATTTGCACACTCATCATTCACTGCCAGCTCAGTGCTCCTTGTTTCTGGAGCAGCCCAGCTCTGCAGGCCCTGACTGTACTTACTGCGTGGGCCGGGTTGCACTGGTCGATGGGGCTCTTGAAGTCTGTCCGAAGCTCATCAAAGGCAATTATCTGAAAAACAATTGTTTCAAATCCTGTAATGAATGCTCATTCAAACACTTATTTTCCTTAAGGGACTAATTAGATGCATTTCCTCCCCTCCTTGCTTTCCAGAGAAAATATGGAAAAACTGCTTCCCCGACACATTCCCTTCAGAACTAAGCAGTTCAAACAAAACATGGGATACTCCTACGTATGACACCTAGAACTCATTAATCTGTCACTCTGCAAAATCATATCTATAGCCTTTTCAGTGTTGCTACTTTCCATATTTCTTCCCTCATAGCGGCAAGAATCCTTTTCTCAGGTTTCCACATGACACAAAGCTATTTCACGAATGAATACCAAATTTGATTGAGAAAGTCACTGGCTGCCTAAAACACAGAGATGGATTTGATACGATGTTCCAGGTTTAGTACATGAACAGTCCATTTTTATTAGTCGTTAAACTTACCTCAGATATTAATTCTGAATTAGTATCAGCTTTGCTATCAAGCTGCTACTCATTAACAAGCACACTCCTCAAAAGGTAAAGCACTCTAGAGCAAATATGCCTTTCCTAAATTCTGGCAAGTTTTAGAACTTTATTTCAGACCTCATTAATGGAGAGATATCTTTTGCTCGGGTTCTTTGTCTTCCTCCATTAACAGATGGATTGAGACACCCTGGTAACTACTGGTGCTTTTAAAGTAGAGCAGATAAATTGTCTATAAAAATGATACTGTTTGATAGCATTTTCTTGGAAGATCTTGTGTTAGATCTAGTGAAGAGCTAGTGTTTTCTTGGATGACTGTTTTCTTGGAAAGAAAACAGCTGTAATAATCCTCAGCATACTTCATTCAAAGACCTCAAAGCACATTCTTAACTTTGTGTTTGCATTCTAGTAATACCTTTCCTGCTGCTTTTGTCCTGCTTCACCCAAGGAAGGAAAGCTCATTGACAGGCACCACAACAATACATGTTAAAACAATGATCCCTTTTTAGACACTTTACAACCCAAAGTCTCTGTTCTTAATAAAAGATGATGGAAGTAGAAGGCAGCAGTCTGGTAATTAGTAGATGACTGCAACAGCCATTCCATGATGTGTAACAGTGTGCCTGCTGCCTGGCTGTTCAAAAAACAACCAACTGGGTGTCAGCACAGACCTGCTGCATAGCCAAAACACATTCATCTAGCAGAGATGGAAGGCAGGAGCAGAAAACCTGAAAATCGCCTGTTCTTGAATCATAATAATCTGGTGAGAGGCTCAAGAAAAAACTCAGAGCTACAATCCACACACTTCAGCACCGCTCCGAATCACACTCTAATGCTGCATTCATCACACCAAAGCACATTTAAAAATCAGAAGTGTGGCATTTTACAAGAGTACTCCACAGAATTCAATTTATTCAACTATGACAAGTCGAAGTGGCAGAATAAACCACAAAGGGAACTATAAAATGTGATTACAAGTGAAGTATTTCTCCCGATGGATGCAGTATCTTTCCAAGTTAGGAATTAGATCTGCAATGGTAAAAGAGCAACTAACAGAAGCTGTGAGGGGCTTGCAGTACATTTGTGAAGAATAAGGCTCACGACACCTCTACATTTAATACTTCTTGGATAGGTCTTCATATTCTGCAGGTGGACCAACTGCTACGAGGGTTACAACCACGTGAGCCAGACACACGTATAACTGGCTATCTCTTTGCAGCTGGATATCAGCACTAACACTGACAGAAAGGGGGAAGGATGGAAAAGAAGTTAGCCTCAAATATACCGCACTTGTATATTTACTTATATTTTTCTTTTTTTTCTCCTTTTTTTTTATTTCACCAACATCCCCAAATCTGCAGCCAAACCCCTACTCTCTATTGTTGGCACATAGTTTATGTCATGCTTGCATTATATATAAGTGCATTGAAACACATCTGACAGGTATTAAACATATGGTTTTCACAGAACCAATAAGTGTAAATGCAAGAGTCTCAGAGACAAACCTTTTGAGATATCTGCAAGTTATGACAATGTTAAGAGACATTTCCTGCTACACCTGAAAGAGATTGAGGTCTGGTTTCAAGCACACGACTGGAGGAAAGTTTCTTCAATAAAAGTTTCAGTGTCTCTCTGGAAGGAGGCTGACAAAAATAAACCCTCCTCAATTCTTATCATTTTATTTCAAAAAAGTTCCATAATAGTTTATATTTTGTTATATCTCCAGAAATAGAAGTCTAATGATGATGTGAAGATATCTGTTTTAATTTACAGAAAAGCACATTCCTATTTCCTATTTCTCAGTTACAGTGAAAAAATTTAAAGCGTAACATTAGGCAGGATTGGTGGTTCTCACAGCACACTGAGTAACTGTGCAACAAATTATATTACATTACTGAAAATACAGCTGGGCTGTGCTGCTGCAGGGTTTACAGAATTAATTAGGAAACATCTTCCTCTTTCAATTATAACTCGCCTTCTGTAGCAGTTTGATGCCCTGGGGTGTTGAGTGGCTGGAGGTGCCATTTTTCCATCCAAACCCCAAATACTTGTCTCCATTAAGTATTTCACAATGCTTCCACAGGAGCTGCAGTGCTCTGACCATAGCCAGAGGAACAACCTTCTGCCTGTTCCTGTTTCAGCTGGGTGCAGTTCAGCTGCCTGATTCCCACACATCCACTGAGCAGAGCTCCTGAGTGCCCTGGGACAGCATCTGGATATGCTCAAGGTCTGGTTCACCTCAGAAACTCCCACACTTAGCAGCATCTTGAGCAGAGCAGTTCATCTCCAGGCAAACAATGCAATAGATCCCAGTCAGCACACTTCATAAGAAATTGCATTGTTTCACCTTCATAAATGAATGTATTTTATAAAGCATTCATTATCTTTTAGTTATTCAAACTAATTTGATCCAGGGTGGCAATTAAGACTACAGATCATACACACACAATGGACACCAGCAACCCAATCTCTCCAAAGGCCACACAAAAAACCACACCATTCCAAAGAAAAATGACCAGCCCCTAGTCACAAAGCTGAACAGAATTTGGAGACATGTGCTAGGGACTGATCTTACAAAAAGACTAAGTTTATTTCTATTAGTTAATATTAATGTAGTACATCAATCTCTCTTCACAGACGAGAATAAGGACCATCTGACATCTATTTAAAAACTCAAAGAAAAAGGCCCCCAAAACACCAAGTTATCTGCTCACTTGCAAAGCTGTATCAGAAAAAAAAAAAAAAAGGGCATCATGTTTAGCAATAATGTTTAGAATTACTGCAGAAACAGGCCAGTGCAATATCCACTGTCCATTCAACCCCTATCTTATGTCTTGGGGAATTTTCCCTGTGAATCCAACTGCAAATCATTGCAGGGAGTTTGTTCTGCCACTGCCCTAGCCATGCTTTTTTCTGGTGAGGGAAGTGTACTTTTGTGTTTTCCACCTAATAAAACTAAAGTTCTATAAAAATACTGCTTGCAGTCTCTGGTGATTCACACCATCTGCAAATCCCAAAACTCCCAGTGTAAGTTAGCAAGGAGTTTGCCCCAATTTATACACATAATGCATCAATGAGATCATGATGACAATACACATTTCAATTGCAATTATATTTATGAAATTTGTTTTCATTACCTGTACTCTCTCTGCTTATCAGAGAGACCATAACAGATTTGAATAATGAAGCATTCACATAAGACTGAATGTGAATTTTTCTTTCTTTCTATGCTTTTGTACCCATCAAAATGAAAATTTCTCTTGGTGCTAGAAATTAGCTATGACATCTCATTTTTAGGGAAGATACTTGGGTTTTTTTGAATCACTGAGCTCTTACAGAAACATATTTGAATTGAGAATGTGGTAGTTTAGGGTGGCAGTGAAGTTGGTGTGGGTGTGAATCCAGTGACAGCAAAGAAGTTGGTTATTATTGCTTACTGGCATCTCAGGAGAGTTAAGATGAAACAGAACTTGATGACAACCACACTAACCACAGAACAGTAACACCTAACATATGCTTCCTTGCCACCACCCTGTCAATGCACCACCACCCCATGCTGAAGGAATTGTCTTTAATGGTTCATTTAGACAATTTGTCTCCCCCTCCACTCTCACAGGCAGCTTTCACAGCGCCCAGACCCGCAGCTCACAGGCTGACTGCAAGGCAGCACTTGGACAGAAGGCAGGCAGGATTAGGAGCAGACTGTGCTCCTAAACTTCATGCCTGCCCAGCAACTGATGCACAGACATATTAACTGTGTTGGGAAAATGTGTTTGAAATATGAGCTGATCCATTTTGATGCAAGTTGGCTGAGGTATTTTGCTGGATTTTGTTGGGCAGAAGCAGCAGCTGAAAAATATGCAAGAGTCAGTCAGGTAAGAATGAAAAAGGACCCGGAAGGGAAGATAAGTCTCTACCTTGACAAGATGGAGTAAGGGAGCCTATAAAGAACTACAGAGAACAGGGACATCAACAAAGTGACAGATTGAGAGAATATATTTTTTGCTACCCAGTTCTTCTCATGATATGAAATGAATTTGAACAAGAAATTTAGCTATGAGGTGTTGTTCTTCATTCCTCTTTGTTTTCTGGCTGAACTAATCTGCTTAATGCTACCAAGCACGAAAGATATTCAAGATTGTATGAATGGAGGGGCAACTTGCCTCGGATTCTAGAGAATTTTATCCTTTTTGTCATGTTGTATTTCCATCTATATCCATTTGTTAAGCATCTCCTATTAAAAAGGCAAAAAAGTGTCAAGTCTTGGTTTTCACCGTAATTCCCCATGTAACACAGTAGCTTCCCAGACCAGCATATCTAAAATGCTGATGTTGACGAGAACCTTAAAAATAGAGCCAAATAAAGGGCAAAGAAGAAAGTGAGATGAAAAGTATTCCTTTCTTCTCTTTTCTCTCCCCAAAGTATTTAGCTTTCTGAATATTACAGTTATTAACTCACCACTTATTAATAAAAGTAAACAATAATAACTAACAATGCTTTGCAGTTATAAATCTGCCTTCAAGACAATAAACAAAGGAAAATATCATTTCCATTTTTTATACAAGGGAAAAAATGAAGCTCAAAGAAATTAAATTATTTACAGGATCAGTGGCAGAAGAACAAAAGCCTCTGGATTGTTGCACCATGTAACATTTAGGGAAACAAAGAATACTGTCAGTACACTAATAACATGAGAAGTGAAGCCATGCACTTCTGTCTGATTATGGTGCTGTTGTTCATCTCTAGAGCAGAACACTGCTTTAAGCAGAGCCTTTCTGGATTAAGGTTGCAAATGGTTTTAAGTCACTCAAGGGTAGAAAATTGTTCTATTTGTCAGATTTCACACTAACAATTGTATGGCATTTCCTTGCTCTACTTAGCTTGAATTTCACATGCTGCCACCATCAAACAACCCTCCACACAGAAATCCAAAACGTGCCTCCATCCAGGGCTGCACAAACAAACACCTGAGCACCCAGTCTACATCTCTTTCCTGAAGTTCTTTGGTCTGTAAAGGATGTTACATTTAGGACAACATGATTTAAACCTTTTAGGCTCTAACTGGAAGCCTAAGCGAACTTCAGTCATGAAAATCTTACTGTAATTTCTCAAGCATTTAAGCCAGATCCTAAGAATTTTCCAATATAAATTCCAATAGGCAAATTTTAAAATGCATAATCTTCATTCTGTAAACATGATTTAAAAGGCTTTCCTACCTACCTATGGAAATACAGAGGCATAATTGTACTAGTCTAATTAAATACTGATGAAAATCCATAGAGGAAGGTTCTCCTGCTGAGAGAGTGTGTGCACAAACATGCCAGCCTGCACTGGTATATTTACACCACTGTATTCCTCTGCATAGATAAAAACTATACAAGTCAAAATTAAGGAAAATAAAAAAAAAAAAATACCCCAACACAATACAGATAGACAAAAGCAATATTACTGCATCAGCTACACCAAATCAGATTTCCAAGCCTGCAGAGCAGTGCAGGAGAAACCACTAAGAATTAAGAATAACTATTTGCCAGTCACCTGAAACAGTCCACTTATCAGTACAAGCATGAAAAACTCCATCCATGTTGTGAAAAATACAGAATTTTATCTTCAGGAATACAACCACACTGTACAGAGCTTTGAGTGCCTTGATTGGAAAGTTACTATGTCCATGGTACCGGTTATTATTGCAACACTGGAGACCACAATTTGAAAAAGCAACCTGATTTCTGAATGTAAAGAATTCATGTTATTAATTTTGACAAAAACACTAAAAAGCCCTCAGCAACTGCAAAATTCTGTTGTGCACACAATGTTTCCAGAAGGATGATTTGACAAGCATCTATTGATAGATTTCTACAACTTCTATGAAACGGGCTTTTAAAAATAATTTCAAGGTGAAACAGTTTTCACTGGCTAACAATGGGATTCTGGTCACAGATTTCACTTGCTCACTGAAATATCTTCCCCAGTCATCCTGAAAGTGAGATGTCAACCCCCTCCTGCAGCAGAGAGACAAATGTCCCACTGATTCACCAAAGACAGAGATGACCTGTGCTTTTATCACAACTTTGTACCCACTCACTGTCTTCCAGTCTACACCAGCTGAAATCCAGCCAGACAAAAATCAGCTGTGCACATATAAAGTGCATTTTGCTAAGAGAAGGAAGACAAGCAGCAAGCTGTGCAGGAGGGATGATGCTAATATAGCTGTACAGAGCCTGTTTCTAAATAGGTTAATAGTTTTGCTCCCTGCAGCTAGAACACATTTCCAAACAGACTGCAAGCGGAGGAGGAATTTTTAAGGTAAGTCCAGACTGTCATCCTTCTTTCCCTCCCCAAAGGATTTCATCATTTGGTTGTCACGATTCTTCTTTTTTCTCTTTTTTTCCAAACCTTACTTTACTGCATTCAGTACAGGGAAACAGTTCAGAAACCAGCAGTGTTCTGTGAATCAAACACACCCCACAACTCACCCCTCAGTGGGACACAAACAGTTGCTACCAATACAAAGAAAAGAAAACCCCACATTTCCAATTAGCACCTAAACTGGTGAATATACCACATTGTTCTGAACAGAATGAAAGCTTTTTTGTACATACTTCAGTTTAATTACATTCAGTGTGGTAGAAACAATTCTTCTACTTCAGTTGTCTGAAGACTCTGTGGGTCAGTGGTGAAATTAATATCAGGGTCTGAACCAAAGGCAGCAGGTATGGTTGGCATTCCCAAGCGCTTGTATGTGTGCTCTTCTGCTTTTTCCAATAAAATCCTACAGAGGATTTGACAGTGTTTCCCACCAGTCCCAAAGGCACAAAATCTGTGCACCATTGTAGGCTGGGGGAAATACAGGTGGAATTTCTGCAGCAATAGGGAACAGAGAATGAATCTCCCACACTCCTTGTACTTTTGACACAAGCACGCCGCCAATATTCTCTTCCTGCATATGGTCTCCTCCTCCTACGTGCAATGGGGTATTTCATGTGGATTCTTTATAAAACAAACAGGTTTTTCGATTTAGATAACAAGATCAAAACCTTTGAAACATTTCAGTATCTAACCGCTTCAGATCTCTTCAGTTCAGCACCAAAACCCCGAGATCAGTTATTCACACAGCACCAGTGACACCAAATTGACAAGTCATTACTGACAGGAGAAAGACCTGGACAAGAGGCTGGCCAGGTGCAGAAGGTAGGAGGAAAGGTGGTGGTCTGGTTACAGCTGACCGATAGCTGGTTTGTTCTGTCTGGAAGCAATATAACTGCCAACTTATAGATGGGAGAGGGTTTATTCTTCCACCCTTGTTTTTCCTCAAAACTACGACTAATTTCTAATTTATCCCACCTTAAATTCAGTGTGGTCCCATGCAGTGTTTCCACTTGTCTTGTTACTCTCATCAGAATTACAGTATGGGGGATATGCAAAGAGGAACACACAGATGCATTACAGCCACAAAGCTCCATCTTCATAAATTATTCTCAAAATGAACTGAAGCACTTTTTCTATTAGTTAACAGCTCAAAGTTGAGAATCCAAAGCTAGGAATAAACAGGCTGTTTTTGCAGAATAAATTCAGGGAGAGGGTAGTAAACAGATGGGAAAATGTACCAAAATAGGTACAACTATAAAAAATATTTGCCCCAAAGAAAATGGCAAGAGAATGAGATGAAAAGAGAAGATTTTTTTCAGTATCAGTAGATAAAAGTCATGGGTGAGAGACTGGCCAGCTGGCTGGTACTGTCTCTAAGCCAGTATCCAGTCTTATCACCACAACACAATTTGTTCTTTTCTTGAGCTTTCAAAGATTCTTACATATTGCTACAAGTTATTATTTTGATATTTTTAATTTCCGTTATGCTGATACATGTGTGGTAGAAGCATTACCTTCCTTTCCCCCACACGCTCCTTAGTTTTCCTCTCAGGTTTCTCACTGCTGCTGCTACTTTTTCCTCCCTCTCCTGCGTTCTCCATTCCTACCAGCAGTGATTTATGCACATTCACCAAAATCCAGAAGACACATAAAGGAATCTGGGTTCTGTCACTAAGAAAATCTGTTCAAGCATGTCACATATTACACCATACCCACACAGAGGACTCATTACACAGGCTGTCCAAAAACATCCACCACATGAAACTAACCACACCTTCTGGATTCAGGCAGCCTCTTCTGCTTAAATAATTGCCTCCCAAATGAGAATGAGAATACAGCAATCTTCCCTCTTGTTAGTCCCTCACTCATACATGGATTTTCTTCCTCTCATTTCCTCTTTCCTTCACATCTTTCTCCCTGAAGTCCTCCCTCCCACACTCCCATTTTCTCCCTTCCCACGTCATTTTTATTCTCCATTACCCACTCAGCAGTGGGGTTCTACTAATGCTGTCTCAGAAAGAAGCCTGTGGCAGGCAGAACTTCTGCTGGATCTGTGCTTCCTGCCTCCCAGTGGCACAGCAGGAGCCCAGCTGGACCAGCAAGAGGCAGGACAATGGAACAGGGGCTCTTCTAATGCAGGCAGCATCAGGCAGGGATGACCAGATTAAAGACCGTCTCAAGTTTTTTTTTCTTTCCCCAAAAAGAGGCCAGGCAGAACTTGGAGGAAATAACTGCAAGGCCAAGACACACACACATATGTGAAATGGCCTTCAGCCATACAGCTGTGTTTGCAGGGCTAAGGCAAGGGGAAGAAGTACAGCAGCATTGCAGCTGTGGTTGCAGAAAAAATGGCAAGGGGAAGGGACACAGCAGCCCATAAAAGTGACCAAAAATTGAGATTAAAATAACTGCAACCCAAAAAGCATCCTCATCTGTTCAGCCACATTCTCATGAAACTCCTTACTTTAATTACAGGAGCATGATTAAAGATAAGGATACATTTCAGCACAGCTCCAAACAGGCCTGTCACTTAGATGATCAGCAAATCAATTCTCTAAAGGATCTGCTAATAGTGTTTATATAATACTGAGGGAGGAACAACTCTGAAGCACATGCAATCAAATTGATTTCAGTGGAGCCTTCATTATGATTGCTTATAAAGGCCCATTCTGTGAATGTATAAAGAAGTTTCTAGTTAGATGGTGATACAATGTGAACTATTTAGCCCAAACTCATAGCGTGATAAAATAATAACGCAACAGAAGATTGACTAAACAATTACACACTTGAAACCATGACTCACACACAGCATGAAGATGGCTGGCATTTAAATGCATTTAAAAAATCAAATGTCATTCTATTAAAAAAATGGTGCTTATATCAACAATGCCTGGCACTTGCACACTATCTCTTATGAGATAATTGCAAGGCTATACATTACTAATTCTCACCATTTTACTGTAAGTCTCCTTAATTCTTTAAGCTTTGATTCCTCCAGCAATGTGCTTAAGACTTCCAGATGTATTTAAAAAAATTCAACCTATTTTTGACAGCTAGAAGGTGACGTGACCTGCAAAAGCACAGAAATACAAAAGGACCCAAAACCAACTCAGATGACCTGTTGCACTGGTGAGGGAGTTGCCAGCAGTGTACAATGGGAGAACTCAGTAATGGCACTACTTCTTCATCTCCCTTATGTTCTGCTTCATGTGTTCACATTATCAAAACTGGAGCCACAAGTTCAGCACTCCTGCAGTATCTTGCTGAGAAAACCTACTTCCATTGTAAATGTTTTGTGATTTTAATGTAACTTTCCACAATGACATTCCTAAAATAAATCCTTGCTTTATAGCAATACCTTTTCAAAGGGAAGTGGAGAAAAACATAAAGGCTTTTGTCCTGCCTTCACAAGGTGCACTGATGTCTCTCTAAATTTAAATCTTCCCTCTGTTTAAAGCCATTCCCTCTTGTTCTTTCACTACATGTCCTTGTAAAAAGTCCCTCTCCAGCTCTCTTGTAGGCCCCGTTCCAGTACTGGAAGGTGCTATAAAGTCTCCCAGGAGCCTTCTCTTCTCCAGGCTGAACAATTCCAATACTTTCAGCCTTCTCAGGGTGCTCCAACCCACTGAGCATCTTCACGGAACTACTCTGGACCCACTCCAACAGCCACGTTCTTATGTTAGGGATTCCAGAGCCAAACATAGCACTCCAGATGGGATCTCATGAGAGCAGCGTGGCGGGGGAGAATCCCCCCTTGACCTGCTGGTCACACTCCTTTTGATGCAGCCCAGGACATGTTTGGCTTTCTGGGCTGTAAGCACACATTGCCAGGCCATGCTGAGCTTCCCACCAACCAACACTCCCAGGTCCTTCTCCTCAGGGCTGCTCTCAATCCATTCTCCACCCTGCCTGTATTTGTGCTTGGGATTACTCCGACCCAGGTGCAGGAGCTCATACTTAACCTTATTGAATGTCATGGGGTTTGCACAGGGCCACCTCCCCAGCTGTCAAGGTCCCTCTGGATGGCATCCCTTCCCTCCCACATGTTGGCGACGCCCCACAGCCTGGTGTCATTAAACCTGCTGAGGGTGCCCTTGATCCCACTCTCCATGTCACCAGAGAGGTTCAACAGCACCAGTTCCAATTCCGACCCCCAAGGAACACCACTTGTCACTGCTCTCAACAACCAAGCTGTTGGCCACAACTCTGAGAGTGAAACCATCCAGCCAATTCCTTATCCACTGTGTTGTCCATCTGTCAAATTCGTGTCTCTCCGGTTTAGAGGCAAGGATGTCATTCAGGACAGTGTCAAATGCTTTGCACAAGTCCAGGCAGATGACCCCTGTTGCTCCTCCCTCATCCACCAACACTGTAATCCTGTTGTAGAAGGTCATCAAATTTCTCAGGCATGATTTGGCCTTAGTGAGGCCATGCTGGCTGTCACCAATCACTTCTTTCTTGTCCATGTGCCTTACCATGGCATCCAGGATGATTTGCTCCATGATCTGACATTCAGTTTCCTGGAGTGGGTTCCACAGAAGTCTGCACAAAGCTTTTCTCAGGGGAATGCACCAAGAGGACAACATAAAAGTCAGAAGCTGCACCATAGAAATTCCAGCCATGTGAAAGAAAACAATGTTCACAGTGAAATGAGTAAAGTACTGGAACAAGTTCTCAGACTTGCAGAATCACAGAGTGGGTCAGGTTGGAAGGGACGACAGTGGGTTGTCTGGTCAGAGGACACGGCACAGGATTGCATCCAGATGGTTCTGAAATATTTTCAGTGAGAGAGACTCCACAACTTCTCTGGGCAATCTGTTCCACTGCTCAGTTACCTGCAAGTAAAGAAGTTCTCCTTCATCTTCAGGTGGAACTTCCTGTGCATCAGCTTCTGCCTATTGCCTCCTGTCCTATTGCTTGGCACCACTCTAGAAGAGCCTGGTCCATCCTCTTCACACCCTCCCTTCAGATATTGACACTGATGAAGTCCCCTCTCAGTCGTCTCTTCCAGGCTGAACACGCCCAGCTCCCTCTGCCTTTCCTCAGAAGGAAGAAGCTCCAGTCCCTTAATCAGCTTCACAGCCCTCCACTGGATCTGCTCCAGCAGCTCCACATCTCTCTTGTACTGAGGAGCCCAGAACTGGACGCAGCAGTCCAGATGTGCTCACCAGAGCTGAGCAGAGGGGCAGGATCACTTCCCTTGACCTGCTGGCAATGCTCTTCCTGATGTACCCCAGGATATCTTTGGCTTTCTTGGCCACAGAGGCACTGCTGGCTCATGGACAATTTGTTGCCCACCAGGATCCCCAGGTCCTTTTTCACAGAGCTGCTTCCCAGCAGGTCAGCCCCAGGCTGTGCTGGTGTCTGGGGTTATTCCTCCCCAAGTGCAGGACCCTGCATTTGCCCTTGCTGAACTTCAGGCAGTTCTTCTCTGCCCATCTCCCCATCCTGTCGAGGTCCTGCTGAAGGACTGCACAGCCCTCTGGGGTATTTGCTGCTGCTCGCAGCTTGGTATCATCAGTGAACTTACTTAGAAGGCATCTGCCTCTTCATCCAAGTCATGGATGGGTAAGTTAAACAACACTGGGCCCAGTATCAACACCACTAGTGACAGGCCTCATCTGTGCCATGGATTACGACCCTCTGAGATCTGCTGTTCAGCCAGCTCCAAATCCACCTCATTGTCCACTCATCCAGTCCACACTTCCTGAGCCTGCCTATGAGGATGATGTGAGAGACAGTGTGGAAAGCTTTGCTGAAGTCGAGGTGCACAATATCCACTGCTCTCCCCTCATCCATCCCAGGCAGTATTTAATCTCTCCACCCATGGAGAGTTCGTAAGTGATGTGGACAGGACCTTGATCAGCCCGGCCTGACTTTGAAATTAGGCCTGCCTCGAAGAAGAGATTTGACTAGATGATATCCTAGATTCCTTCCAATCAAAATTATTCTACGAACCTTTTACTATTTCTTTTAAAGGGAACGGGACATTTCTGAAGTTGTAATTACTATGAAGGAACACAGGAATAGTTCTGTTAACAAAATTGCTTCTTGCTTTCTGCACACCATTGTGGTCACAAATGGATTTTTTAACTGGGAACTTCCAACTGTGAAACACTGGAAGGTGACCTAGTAAATCAAACAGTATTTGACATTCTTCTGCCTTTACCCCATCAGCTGACTCCGCCCTGTGACTTTAAGGGGCTCTTTTCAGAGTGGGAATAATAATAATACTTATCTGTTTCATGTGGGAGAGATACTTCGCTTCCACAGAAATTGGAAGTGTTTTCTGAACTACCATCACCAGAAGAGTAAGCCTCCCAGTATCCCCAGTTTACAACTTAAGTGAGACCTAGTTCCATTGCCTGGTAGAGTCACCTCCAGCTGTCAGCAGCTACATTGGTTATAAATGAGGGGCATGTCACAGGCACTGAGGAAGAGGAATGGGTCAAAGATATGTCTGTTATCTGTACGGAAAACATTCTCTGCTGAGCTTCTTCCTCCGTCTGAAAAATACTTCACTAAAAGGATATTTGTGTTGGGGTGAGGGTAATCCACTGAGCCAGAGGTCTGAGGGCTGAATTCAATGTTTTAAATGTGATTTAATGTAGTACGTGGTGGCTGAGTAAACAAATACACGTAATGAGCTATAAACTCATGCCTCCGACTCAGTCTAAGAGTTTTACTCACAGTCTAATAAAATACAACAGCTATATTGCCTTGCTTATTAACAAGCATAGCAGTTATTTAAAAGCACTAGAAATACATTATTTACCAATTTGGATATAAATCCCTTTAGTAAGTAGATTTTACCACTAATCCTAAGACCAAAAACCCCTCGGATATGTGACAACCACATAACATTTAAATAGCTCTCTGCACATATTGTGGGAGGCACGAGACTCTACAGAATAATTTATTTTACACAGATAATGGAGTCACTGTGACTTGTGAGGCATCTGGAATTACAGCCAGTGGCAAACACACACAATTTAAAATCTTTCTCCAGATAAATCTCATCATGACAGTTCAAGCATAGACAGAGAATCCTGCTTAATCTTTCCACGGTATTTAAGTTTGTGTTGGAGCCCACAGAATTCTATGATCTTTTTAATTATTATTTAAGCATGACAAGGTTACTAAACTGAGATATACCTCTTTCCCAATATATAAGATACAGTTTGCTCTACAGCCTATGCTGCCTGGGCTAATATCTGTCTATCAGCATTAATGTGACAAACTTCTGAAAGAAAAGTTGTAAGGGAACTGTCAAGCGATGTTATAGCCGGGGCAATCTGGCTGTGCTCTGTCTTTAAAAAGCGTGGAAATATCAGACTCATTCCTTAAACTGTCCTGACTATAAAACCTTCAGGGACAATGTGCTTAGCTGCTTAGGGAAGAAAAGACATCTTCAAGAAATATGTATAACATATAGCAACAGCATTTATGCTCCCCTTCATCAAGCCTTAATTTGATTTTATTTTTAAGCACATAATTATCCAACATTCTCAGAGAAATGCATTAATGACTCATTAAAGAACAGTACTGAACTTCAATATCTGAAAGAAAATTCAAGCTTGGCCACAAGTCTGTAAGGAAATTACTTTCTTTTCAAGACAGGCTCTAAAGCATTGCAAAGAGGTTAAATTGAGATGACTGGCAGACTTTCTGGAGAGAAGCACAGGTTCAAGTTAGATCACAGATCTCTGTACAGGTTTCAGGTAAGCAGAGAGCTCTCCTCCAAAGTTAAGCTACAGAAACAGTAAGACACAGATACACAGAGAACATTGATAGACCAGCACACAGTTTGTGACCAAAGTGTTTTGTTCAACTGAGTTTGCTATCAACCCAAGCTTGTGTGCTTTTTATGTATCTTCAGAATTAAGGTTGTACAATTGATCAAAAATCAGGCTAGGAATTTTATGAGGAAGCCTAAGTAAGACAGATACTGAATACTCACCAAATTCCACATACATAACTCTTTGAGAGCTTTTAAACTTTTTACCTGAGCTATTGAAACTTGAGTGCTAATAAAACACAGTCCACATCACCAGGACAGTACAGTGACAAATAACAGAAGTGGCAAAATCTTATATGTGTATAGCACCTTCTGTCAGAAAGAAAAGACATTTTAGGAATAGCTCTTAAATAAAGTGACAGGCAGTACTTGCAGTTTAGTTCCATTACTCACACTTAGCAAATGAGAAAACAAGGTATAGATAATTCAAGCTGTCTGATAAACGTAACACACAAAGCCAGTAGCAGAAACAACACTGAATACAGATTCCAAGGGCTTCTTTCCCTGGTGTTTGCAAAAAAAGGATGCTTTGATTTAAAACTACAAGTCAATCTTAGCCTATATTACTCTGTTCAGTCACTGTCTCCCACTGTTTTTAATTATACCTGTGAACTTGTAACTGTTAAGTGAAGCCAAAGCTGCATTAAGGGAGTTTATCAAGACTATTATCCTCACGCTTCAAAAGAAAAATAAGGTGGTGTGGGGGTCATAAACCAAAAAGCCTCCATGTTCTGCTGCTTTATTCTCCTCATGCTTGGCTCAAGTAGCTGCCATCACTTTCAGCACACACAGCTCTTGTCATGCCAAAGAGCTGTTCCTGGATTCATCTGCGTTCACAACTATTCCAAAATACTCCAAAAAGCATCCAGTGTGGTACAACTTCTCAGGCTGGCACCGCTAATTTTTTCACTGGCATGATACCCCTAACACTTTCTAGCAATCCTTAGGTTATGAAGCAGTCATAAGATAAGCTTGTACAACTTGAAAAAGAGATGGGCCACCAGAGAAATTCCTTTCTTTTTAACACTAATGTTCTTGGTATTAATGAATTGTTTTACTGTGGTATTATAAAATGGACCACTTTGAAAAGTTCTTGTCTTAAATACTTCCTTTAAATAACAAATCTCAAAGCAAGTCTTTTCATCTTAAAATATCACCGAAAGGGAAGGACTCTGATTACTCAAAACCAATATGCTTTGAGAGAATATAGTGCTGCAGGACTCAACACAAGCATATCCCTTTTTAACTGAGGACAAATAAGGCACAACTTGGTCAACTTCAGTTAACTTCACTTGAGACACAACTTAGTGGAGCTACACTAGAAATGAATGTGGTGTGTCAAGTTGGGAGTTCAAACAGACTTGACATAGCTCAGTTCAGTGTTAACAGGAAGCTAAATCTTAATTCAAGATTGCTTTGGAATGAAATAAAACTGATTAGTAAAAAGTTGTATATAAAGAAGAACAAGAGCTGAGGACAGCAAAACAAAGTGTCTGTGATAATAGGAAGAACATACATTCTGTTCTTGAGTTTATGACAAGATCAGATGAGGATATCAAATTATGTAGCTTGTAGACCAAATTCTGCTGTTCGTTGTATCATGCACTTCTACATGAGTTTCTAGTACTGTGACATTACAGCTAGAGGTAATGTGGTCACTGAACAACCTAAATGCTTTAAAATTCCTGTACCACAGAGTGTTATATTGGTTTAATGTAGTACATGGAGATTTTCAAGTCCTTTTCTTCCATTTAATATATACGAGTGAAAGTACAGCAATAATACATTAAGATAATTCTTGTGCAGAGTTTAAGCAAATGTTTCTGATAATATCTAATTTGGTTTTGTTGGGTTTTGTTTTTGTGGGGTTTTTTTTTATGACAGACACCTCTGGCTACCTATACAAGAAGATCACTCAGAGGCAGGCAAAAATTATAAGATATTCCAGATATCTGGAGGACTTTGTGCATTTTGTTTACAATTCCTTTAAAATACTCTGACTAGCTTCATTCTATCTGCTTCCAAAGAGTAAGGAGCACAGGAATAGACAGTCTTTAACTTCCTAGAGGAAAGGCACCAGAAAAGCACAGTGTCCAAAAATAAAAATCCTCATCTTACTCTCTTGTTTTGGTTGTACAGTTTTTATTCAACCTATCAGCTCAATATGAATGAAAATTATAATTCATCTGACTTGCCAGCCGGAAGATGATGAAATTTTACTTGATCTGCTGTTAAATCATTCCAGATATATGCCCAAACTTCATTCAGCTTCAGATTTGAACAATCAAGTCCAAATGCTACAGTTTTTTCTTATCCTTTAACATAATTTACAAAATATAAATATTCATTCTCAGAAATCTTCCAAAGTGATGGGATACTCAGGTTATTCATCAATTTATTCTTAGCAATCAAATGTGTTTATAAAAATAAAAAAAACCCAGGAAAATATAATTATTGAAATCCTCCTTTGCTATTATTAGAGCCTTTGTACAATATATTTACTGTCCCTTACAAGTATATTACAGTGGAAGAAAAATCAGGTCACAGGGAAGGAGTAGGAGTTTTATTTCTTGGGAAGATTTTCACAACTGAGATGTTTAAGGTAAAAGAATCTCCTATGACTCAATACATAACTTACAAATGAAACCAGACTGTACCAGTTCTTATAGAAAGGATAATAAAAATCCTTGTATTCTGCATATGTGGATAATGTGTACACCTAAAAGTTTATTTTGGCAGGGTGTTAAATCTATTATTATATCACCTTCCTTCACAAACCACGTATTTTAACAGAATTCTTATTTATTTTTAAGAAGATATAGCGCCAATTCTTCCTCCCTTACAATAGAAGAGCATTTCCAGCCATTTTCAATTTCAATCCCTCAACAATTTTTCAACAGATGTAAGAAACATGCAGCATAAACATTTGTGTATCGAGAAAAGGTTTTCTTTCCTAGTTGTCTTACAGAGCTCTCGTACTGAGCCATTGCTCTTCATGAGTTTATAGACTGAAAGTTAAAAAAATGTTTCACCAAGAGTAAATTTTCTCTAACTACATTCATTTATGGGAGAATAATTTGCCAGATTTGCTACAAGTACTTTATGAATTCACATGACAACAACTCCAGACCCAAAAAAAGAGGACAGAGTGACAGATATCAAATATATGAAACAACCATTAAAATTGCTGCAGTTTAATTTGTAGCTAGAGACCCAAAGGAGAACACACTTCTAATTCCAAACCCTTTGAGGAAGCTGTGGAATTCTCACTTTTGGAGACCTAAAGGTTTGCAGAAGAGGAGGAGAGAAAACATGAGTAATAATCTAAATTTTACTACTCAATTTTTTCAGAGTAGTGCAGTAGCTGACTGCTAGAGATCCTTTCCAGCCTTGCAGTACTTGACATCATGACAGCACTTGGCATTACCATAACACCTTTGTGGTTTCCTTAATAAGAAAACACTTGTAACTGCCCCATGAAGAGTACAAAATAATTAAATTTCAAAGCATTCTCACAACAGAAAGATTTCTTTCATGATGCTAATACAACTAAGCTAGCAGCTTTACTTTCATTTCAATAAAAATAAATTCTGCATCTCCCTTCCTTGTTAGTCAAAGGAGGGTTTTTCTTTTAATCGTACTCCATCAGGTAGCTGTAGAAGCATCCATAAGACTCGCTCTATTTTTCAGCTTACCCTGTTCCATCCTGAATACTTAAGGCACGGAGTTATTGTGTAGCACACATAAAGTGTAATTAATTCTAAAATATGTAACAGCTGAAAAGAATTGCGAGTTATGCATTAGAATGACTTCACATCTTCCAAGTTACACGCTTACGCCTACCACAGCCACCCAGTGAACAGTGAGGAACGAGCACCAGCACTGTGGCGTGAAATTAACGAAGGTGGACCACGACACGCAGGTCATGCACCAGAAGGATGAGAGAGTTTCACGTGCAACCTCGACTTTTTAAGAAGTTATTAATGTAGTAATTACTGAAGGGAAAACACCGTATCTGCTCCATCAGACACGGGGCGGTGTCCCGGTCACAGCGCTGTATTCGCAGCCAGAGAAGCAGATGATGTTACCTGGAGAGCTCCTGGAACGGCTCCCGCCTGGGCACGGCCGGCGCCGAACTCGGCGGGGCTGGGGCAGCGCTCAGCCTGCGGGGACCGAGCTGTCACGGACCCCAGGCTGGCACAGCCACCGCTCCCTGCGCTCACAGAAATGTGATAAACACCGTCCTCTCGCAGAGCTCTCTCGGCAAGGTCCGTCCGCCCCGGCCCCGCCGCGGGACGCCGCGCCCC